>JADBJO010006466.1:65000-85000 GCA_016801955.1 Conus betulinus | reverse complement strand
TTGAGAAGCATTTAATATTATTCCCCATTCACCCACTCAAGCACATACTGTCAGTTAGGCAGAATCATCTACCACTGCAAATATGAAGGCTTATCACACACACACACACACACCCCCCGCCCCCCCCCCCCCCCCCCCCCCCCCCCCCCCCCCCCCCCCCCCCCCCCCCATTTCTACAGTCTGAGACATAAGATCTAGCTTTGTTTATAATTCAATATTTTTTTTGCAGTCATTGCAACACCAAGCTGCTCTGTAAGTTGCTGGAATAGTGGTCGGTACTTATCCTTGGAAATTATTTTATGTGTGTGTGTGTGTGTGTACATACATAATGTGGTCGGGAAAAAAAGTGCAGGCTAAAATTCCCTTGCTTACTAGAATCATAGAAAGGCAATCACCGTCCTATTGATTTTATTCCCCAGCAGAGAGTCTTCATTTTCTTAGGCCAGCTACAGGTACACACTCTATGTCTACAGGTTGACAGCTGGTGCATGCAGTTGATAGACGGGAACACCTGTGGACGGTAGACAACCATGGAATCCAAGAAGAGAGCAGTGCTGGCATGTGTATTGCTGGCATGCATCGGCATCCTCGTCGTTGTGCTGCAGCACAGAACAGCTCTGCCATTGTCCAGGTCAGTATTGATGTCATGTCTGTCTGCCTGATAGTGGTGGGTAGGAAGGCCTACCAGAATACAGCTTCACGCCGGCATTTTATCACCGGATCTGTAGTTTGCATGCTCACAACGTCTTATGCGAATTGAAAAGTCACACTACGCAATCTTGGTCAATGGTTTGTCAATGCACAATGATTCAGGTGCATGGAATCTGTAAGCTTGCTGGACTATGTAAATGGAGATCTTGTAAGCCAAGGCGATTTACCGCTTTTAGGTAGATGGAGCTGGTTACTTAGCTCAAAATGGACAAGGCGGTAGCACAGGGAACGAAACAGAGACCCACACACCCGTTTCTGAAAGGCTGCTGGAAAATGACGCCAACCGCCACCATTTTTTTAAATCCTAGAATCAAGTTTTCAATTATATTGTTCAGCATGACATAGCTTTCGTTGTTTCATCATACTATATTTACTTTCGTTGTTTCATCATACTATGTTTATTTAGAAACTCACAGACGCACAGATGAACGTTAGTATCCAAGCACACTTAAGAGTAACAGACTCACTGTGACTTGAAGTAACTAATGATGATCTGGGCTTCACTCCACTGCTTTGAAATGTTAAATAGATGGTGTTTCTGCAACATCTGTATGTTTTCGGACCAACGTGACGCAGTTCAAGTTCTTCACATCATGGTAGGCTGTAGAGCCTGCAGAGCTGTTTTTAAAGAGGACCAGTTCAGCACGGCGGCTGCAGATGACGTTATTTACAGCAGCAAGTCGTCGGCGTGGAATTGGGTGTACGAGTCTGTTTAGCGACATGTGGCAGCAACACGTCTCCCTCCCTTGCATGCTTCTGGTTTCTTGTCATACTCGACACTGTTACTGTGGAGCAATGCTCTAGAGAGTCTGGGAAGGAAAATGTGCCTGGAAAGGAAAATAATTACAGGAACTGACAAACGAAAAAGGGGCGAATGCAACTGACGTGTAACGTACACGTATTCTTTTCAAGAAATGGCTTCGCAGACGGATTATCTGTGTCATTAATACCAAAGACAACAGAAATAACACATTTTCATAACCAGAACTGTCTAGAACAGAAATCTCTTTCTGTTGATAAACGTAACGAAATGTACTTAGAAAATGCTTACTACCCCTTCTTTGGCTGCATGAAGAAAAACCTTGTCATTTTCTCTTTCCTCTTTTCCTTTCCATCCTTTCTAATTACCCCCCCCCCCCCCCTTCCAGCATCCTTCGTTGCCAACTGGTACTGCCTCCGAAAATGCTCACTACCTCCTCTTTGGCTGCATGAAGAAAACCTTGTCATTTTCTCTTTCCCTCTTCCCCTTCCACCCTTTATGATTTCCCCCCTCCCCCTTTCACCATTCCTCGTTCCCAACTGGTACTGCCTTCAATCTGTTCAACTCTTGCTTGACCCCCCCCCCTCTCTCTCTCTCTCTCTCTCTCTCTCTGGATCAGTGGCTGAATTATCAATTTGAAAAGTGATGTGTTTATAGTGTGCGCCTAGTGATGGGTGCTGTGGTATGCACTTGGTGGTGTGTATTGTGATGCACATGTAGTAGTGGTGTGGTGGTGTGTGTGTGTGTGTGTGTGTGTGTGTGTGTGTGTGTGTGTGTGTGTGTGTGTGTGTGTGTGTGTGCTGTTGTCCACACTCAGTGGTGTATGTTATGATGCACACTTAGCGGTGTGTATATAGTGGTGTGCACTTAGTGGTGTGTGTTGTGATGCACATGTAGTTGTGTGTGTTGTGGTGGTGTACTCTTAGTGGTGTGTTGCGATTCACACCAAGTGCTGTGCATTGTAGGGACACTTAGGTGTGAGTGCTGTGATGCACACTCAATGGTGTTTCTTCTGGTGTACACTTTGTGGTGTTCGGTGTGGTGCACAGTCAGTGTGTGTTACGGTGTGCATGTAACACTGTGTGTATTGTAGTGCATTCTTAAGGGTGTGTGTTGTGGTGTACACTTAGTAGTGTATGTTGTGGTGTACACTTAGTGGTGTATGTTGTGGTGTACACTTAGTGGTGTGTGTTGTGGTGAACACAAAGTGGTGTGTGTTGTGGTGTACACTAAGTGGTGTGTGTTGTGGTGTACACTAAGTGGTGTGTGTGTTGTGGTGTACACTTAGTGGTGTATGTTGTGGTGTACACTTAGTGGTGTGTGTGTGTGTGGTGTACACTTGGTGGTGTGTGTTGCGCGGTGAACTCTAAGTGGTGTGTGCTGTGGCGCACATTTAGTGGTGTGTGTTGTGGTAAAAAAAAAACTGAACGGTGTGTGTTGTGGTGTACACTAAGAGGCGTGTGTTGTGGCCAACACTAAGCGGTGTGTGTTGTGTTGTAAACTAAGCGGTGTACACTTAGTGGTGTGTGTGTTGTGGTGCACACTTAGTGGTGTGTGTTGTGGTGGTGTGCACTTAGTGGTGCGTGTTGTGGTGTACATTTAATGGTGTGTATTGTGGTGCACATTTACTGGTGTGTGTTGTGGTGTACACTTATTGGTGTGTGTTGGGATGTACACTTAGTGGTGTTTGTTGTGGCGTACACTTAGTGGTGTGTGTTGTGATGCACACGTAGCGATGTGTGTTGTGTTGTTATGCACACTTAGTGGTGTGTCTTGTGGTGCACACTTAGTGCTGTGTGTTGTGATGCACACTTAGTGGTGTGTAATGTAATGGAAACTTAGTGGTTTCTGCTGTGGTTTACACTTAGTGGTGTGTGTGTGGTGTATACTAACCAGTTTGGGTTGTTCTGTACACTTAGTTGTGAGTGTGTTGTGGTATACATACTCTTAGTGGTGTGTTTTGTAGTGCACACGTAGTGGTGTGTGCTGTCGCGTGCACTTGGCGGTTTGTGCGTTGGTACGCACTGAGTGGTTTATGTTCGGATACACATTTAGTGGTGTGTGTTGTGACGCACACGTTATTGTGTGTTTTGTGATTCACATCTAGGGCTATGCGTTGTGGAGAACATTTGGTGGTGTGGATTGTGGCGCATACTCAATGATGTCTTATGTTGTGCACACTTCGTGGTGTTTGTTGCGATGTATATTCAAAGTGTGTGTTGTGGTGCACACACAACAATGTGTGTGAATTGCATACTTAGCGATGAGTGTTCTGGTTCACATTTGGTGATGTGTTTTGTATCCTACGCGTAATGGTATCTTTTCTTGTGCACACTTACTGCTACTCTTTTCATACACATTGAGTGGTACAAGTTGCAGTGCACTTGATGGTATGTATTGTGCTGCCTATTCGATGTCTGCGTCATGATCTACGCTGAATGGTAGTTTTGCAATATTGTGTATACTTGGCTATGTTTATGTTGTTGTATATACTTAGTGATGTTTGTAACCGTGCACACACAGTGATGCACATGTTGTGGAACACACTCTGGCATGTGTGTTGCGATGTACACTAAATGATGCATGTGTTGTGGCGCATACCAAGTGGTATGTGTGTGTGTATTGCAGTGAACACAGTGTGGTGCGTGTTGTAGCCCAGTCCTAGTGATGAACGTGGTGTTTGTTGTGTGTGGTGTGTAGACTGGGCTCCCTCCAATGCCCGAAGCCAGGCACTGGTAAATTCACGCTTCATCCAGTACCCGCCACCGCTCTGGCCAGCTACCCAGGGTCAGGCAACTCCTGGACACGTTTTTTTTGCTGACCACCGCCTCAGGTGAGCTTCCCTTGCATACCACTCTGTTGTTGGTAAGCACCACACAACACTGCACCGATATACTGAAGGGCTGAAGTGGGGGTGGGGAAGGGTGGGGAGGCAGGGTTGAGGGAAGCTTGTATTTGTGACCTACATTATATTGATGTAGTTCTTTTCATCATGTGCGAGTTTACAAAGAATCAAGTTTACTTCTGACTCACACACCCGCGCACGCACATGCGCACATACACACGCACGCACGCACGCACGCACGCACGCACACACACACACACACACACACGCGAGCGCGCACGCTCACACACACACACACAACACACACACACACACACACACACACACACACACACACACACACACACACACACACACACAGATTGATAGGCAGAGAGACAGACACACATACACACGCATGCACGCGCCCGCGTGCGCACGTGCACGCATGGAGGCTTGCACACACACACACACACACACACACACACACACACACACACACACACACACACACACACACACACAAACACACACACACACACATACACACATACACACAAGACACACACGCGCGCGCGCGCGCGCGCGCACGCACGCGCGCACGCACTCGCACGCACTCGCACGCACGCACGCACGCACAGCCCCCCCCCCCCCCCACACACACACACCACATTCACGCACGTACGTACCTACGCACACATGAACACGCACACACACGTGCGCGCGCGCGCGCCTCTGTGTGTGTGTGTGTGTGTGTATGTGTGTGTGTGTGTGTGTGTGTGTGTGTGTGTGTGTGTGTGTGTGTGTGTGTGTGTGTGTGTGTGTGTGTGTGTTTATCTTGAAAAGACAGTAAAGTTGATTCTTTGTAACACACATACACAACACACACACGTACGCACACATACACACGCACACACACACGTGCACGCGCACGCACGCATGTACAATCGTCCACACGCACGCACGCACACACGCACGCACGCACGCAAGCACGCACACACACACACACACACACACACACACACACACACACACACACACACACACACACGCACGCACGCACGCACGCACGCACACACGCACACACACACACCTCCTCCATCAGACTTTTAATCCCATCCAGATCCCGAAAAAAAAAACGACAGCTTCAAAGGTCAAGAGACCTAAGAATTCAGAAACGAACGAATACAGACTTGACAATTATACGCTGTGTATAGTTATTCTCTCTCTCCTTCCCCAAACACGGACAAAACACAAGAAGGAAAAACGGAAAGAAAGCACGCTATAAACACTTCCCAGTCCAATGTAGTCAGTTAAAACTGTATAATAACAATAGTAATAATTATAATATAATGATAATGATAATAATGAATATTTATATAGCACCTATTCTCGGCTAAACACAAAGCTCTCAGCGCTTTACAATCCACACTCGTTTATACAACGGGCTGTTTTCCTGGGTAGTGCCGACTAAAGAGCTGCCAGCTGGCGCTTCATTCAGTCGTTACCCGTGTCATCCCAGTCAATATCGTTCAATATCGTTCATTCAATATCCTTACTTCCTCCATTTCTTTCCATGTCTCACGCAGGGTGCAATGCTATGTGTAACGTGTTATCCATACCAACGGCCAAAACTATCCTCTTTCCGAAAGTTGGTGATGGGATTTTACGTGTGTGCAAGATGTTATGCGTGCGTTCAATCACGGAACCTCGGTTTATAGTCTCATTCGAAGGACTGTATGGGAAATGGAGTCAGAACCAATGTTACCTCCGTGGGAAAAAATCCTCCTGTACGAAAACGGCCCGGCGGAGATTCGAACAACCGCAAACCCCCAGGATCACCATGATTTCGAGTCCGGCGCTCTATCAACAGAGCTTTTCCTGTCCATGCGAAAAAAAAAAATGAAATAAAAAAAAATAAAAAAAGATAAAAAGGGGGGGGGGAAGGAGTGGGGCCACTACAGGATGTGTCCTTCCATGCAACGTACATGGTTCATGAACAGGACGGAAAAGAAACGAAAACAAAGGCGATGTTATCTATCAGGAAAGATGTCATCGCCTTCATAACCCCAATCCTCATCGTTGCATGTTCATGTACCTATGCCGTTTCTTTTCAAAATCGATCTATTTCATTTATGAATATTGCACATAATTTTCCATTAGGTGCCTTTGTTTCATATCTTTCAAGACTATTTGCACTGGGGATTTTTTTTTGGGGTTTGTTTTTTTGTGATTTGTTTGTTTTGTTTTGCCAGTTCTGCATTCATACACTTGAAGTGTTCTGAGCAGAGTTGTAAGATTGAGTGCTTTGTCGTTTTTTTTTGTTTGTTTGTTTGTTTGTTTGATTGATTGATTGTTTGTTTGTTTGTTTTTTTTTTCATAAACAACGCATCAAATGTTCCAAGCTGAGTTCTAGGATCGAGTGCTTCGTCCTTTCTTTTTTCTTTTTTTTTTTTTTTCGTTCGTTTCCAAAGGCTGAGAGAATCAGTTCAATCTAGACAATTCATGCATTCTCTCTTACATTACCTCGCCATTCCACCCCTAACCACTGAGAAACATTACATGCGTATACACAAATTCTGTACTGTCCCTTTGTGGGAAAGTTGCAGCGTTCGCCATTAACAAAACATTGTTTGTTACTAAATTTCTGTAACATTAATTCTAACCCACTTCAGTTTCATTTCCTTCACTTTTTACTAAAATTCTGTAACATTAATTCTAACCCACTTCAGTTTCATTTCCTTCACTTTTGTACTTCCTGTAAAACTGTTTCCCAGTCGACTGGAGTATTCAATTTTCCCTCTTCAATTTGTTTACTGTCTAGTCAAGCAATTCTATAGCCCCCAGTAAGATACTACAATGTGACCTCCACCCTTCACTTCCTGATACTGTTGCTTGTGTGTGTTGCTTTTGAAGTCGCGTTGTACATATTGTCTTGAAATTTAAAAAAAAAATCATTTTGTGGTCGGAATGGAGAAGTGTTCGTCGGCGGTTATATCCGCTACATTTTCCAGTTTTTTTGTACTCTTCTTTCACAAAGAATTGAGACAATGTGCCCAAGAACAGAAAGCTTTCAGTAACAATGGAGATGAAACCATCTTTTCAATACTGAGATCCCACTGACGTATTGAAAATACGCTCAAATAAACACGCGACCGATGCAAAACCAGAGCTGAAAAACAAATCCAAAAAACCAAGAACAGGTTCATGCTAAAAGCGTTTCTTCAGAACAGCCTCAGCGATCACGTATGCTGATTGAAAAAGAGAACTGTTTATGAAAAAGAACAACAGCATCATCATCATCATCATCATCAACAACAACAACAACAACAACAACAACAACAACAACAACAAAGTCAGGGAGGGGTGATATAAAGCAGCGAGGAAGCAATTCATTCACCAGAATGGTTTCACTAGATTTACTTCCACTTTCCAATCACATGGATGTACAGTAAATGTGAAAATTTGAACAACACGTTAATGCTTATAATGTGTTCACATCTTTGAAATTACACAAGTGACAAAGGAAATGGCAGGAGACTATTAAAGTTACTATACTAAACAAAAGACGCAAACATATACACACCCTCACGTATATATATTTAGAAATATGTGCATGCACGTATACATACATTACACATACATTATACATAAATGAAACGTACAAAATCGAGGAAAAAATAAGGAAAGATAGTAGCAAAGGAAAGAGAAGACAATAAAGACAATAAAATGCATGTAAATCAACCGCTCGCACATTATTAACTTTTATTATGCATGTATGCATGTATGTGCATTTATATAGAATTATATGTTGACATATCAGTTTGGTCGAAATGATTAGATGTTTTGATTAAACTGATATATGGTTGACACTGAAGTTAATAGAATATTATTGTTATATTTGTCTTGCGCTTGTAGAATGGTTTATTTTGTTCTATAAAATTGAAACTGACGCTGCGAACTCTTTGTGAATGGACCTTTGGCCCCACAATAAATGGCGCGGCGTTAACGCGCGTCAAGTGTCAAAGTGTCAACCTTTATTATGAAGCGTTGAATCTTCAATCACCAGAATTTCGAAAACATTTGATTTCTTTTCATCACTTCAGCTACATTTGCATTGTCCAACCAAAGGATCACAGCATAAAGAAAGTGATCTGTTGAAGCAATGTACCCAGCAGCCTAACTATGGTGTAAATGACAATGCGGTGTTCTTCAATTTAATGTCTATACACATAAGTGATTTTAGACAACCAAAAATAAATAAATAAAGAGGGTAGCAAAGGAGGAAGAGAGGGGAGGGGGGTGGATACACAGGCAACTGAAGGAGATAAAGAGATAGAGAAACAGTGAGAGAGAAAAAAGATGAAGAAGTATAAATGAAAAAAGGGGGAAAAAAGAGAAAAAAGGAGGATTGGGATGGAAAAATCGAAAGAAAAAATGTTATCGTGAATAAAAATTGCAACCTATAACATAACTAGAATAACATTTTTAAAAAACATCATCAGATGAACGCTGAAGGTAACAGGATACTAACATTTAAACGTGAAAGTAGAATTATTAAAAACCAGCACAAAGAGAAAAAAAAAGTAAAAAAAAAGGTTTTTAGAACCTGAATAACATTTTTTGCTGACAAAAAAGAGTGAAAAATATTTTAAAACAAAAAAAAAAAAGAAAAAAAAATGGTACTCTTGAAGGACGTTGAAATAAATAAAAAACTCGGAAACAAAAAAAAAAAAAAACATAGGTCAGATTTTACTCAAAAAAGTTCAAAAATTAAAAAAATTCAAAAAAAAAAAGCAGAGGAAGAACAAGTCCTAAAACAATGTCACAAATAGGTTTTCATTTTTCTACAGTGGAAAAGTATATGTTCATTAGAAATTTTCCCACCACACACGCATGTGGTGTTGGAAGTGAATTTGGTCTTAAAAGCATTAAGTTTGAATCTATATGCAAGGGAAGTTAAAAGTCTTAGATTAGATAACTGACCATACTTAGATATAAAAACATCTTCAAAACTCGTTTGGTGGTCAGCAGGTGATGAGTGGCCAACATCTTCTTGTTTTCTTTCTAAAATGCTTCCAGCAAGCATTCTGCAGTAGGCTATAACCTTCTTTCAATGATAATGGGATCTTCAAATTATATGCTTCATTTGTATAATCTGCAGAGTTTTTAGCTAGTTTATCTACGGATTCATTGAAAGGTATTCCACTGTGTGAAGGCACCCAAAGAAAGGTAAGATTACTACCTCTTAGAATAAGGAAATGCACCAAATGATTAATCTCAAAAATCAAATCTTGTCTCACACTAGAATTTGAATTGCTTAAGGCATACAACACTGATTTTGAATCGACACAAAAAAAAAGAATTTGAGTCACAGTTTTCGGAAAATCAAGCAAATAATGCAAAGCCATAAGAATAGCAGTTAATTCAGCTGTAAATATAGATCTGTGCTTTCCAATGTAAAAACCTCTTTTGACCTTTAAGTTGGGGATAGTGAAAGCAGCACCAGCTCCGTGATTTTCTAGAACTGAACCATCGGTATAAACTTGAGATGATGATTTGGATAATTGAGAAATAAATGCTCATTCGCATTGTGCCAATAAAATTTATATTCTCACTTTTCTTTGCATCAGTATAATAATGTCAAAATGTCCTTTTTGTAATTCCCACGGAGGGATAGCACTACATGGATTACTACATTTCACCATATCTTCTAATCGTATTTCTGATTGTTGAAAAGTATCTAGAGTTTCAGTTCTTATTGTTTTAAGACATGATATGTTTTTGGCTCGTTTTGGGATCAGCATCTGACCTTAAGCCAATTTCATTTTCAACATTGTTTTCACTTAAAGAGCCTTTCAGCAAATATTTAGCGATGGCAAGCTGACGGCATTCATTTAAAGGAAGTACTCTACCTCTCTATATGTTGCTGTTGCTATTGTTGATGTATGGAAAGGAACCCCCAAGCCAATCGAAAAGCTTTACAATCCACGCTTTGTAATTTATTTAACAGATATTTTGGAGCAGTGAAAAAAAGCTTCTTGACCATACATAAGCCTAGAGCGAACAAGACTTATCGCTAGATGTTTTAGTACTCTGACATCTTGGCTCCAGTATTGCTTACTGATAACTTTCAAAAAATTTAAAGTTTTTCTTGCTTTAGATAATAAGTATTCAATGTGATGATCCAATTTAATTTAGAAGTAATATAACCCCCCAAAAAACTTTACCCTTTGTTTATATTCCAAAATATCAGATCCAATATGGAGGGATGGTAGATTGGGTGGATCAGCACCATTGTTAAATAAAAAACCAGATGAGTTTTCTCAGTTGATAGAGTTAGTCCATTTTCAAGCAAGTAGTTATTTAATTTATCTAATTCCATTTGATAAGCCTTTCTGTAGTAATTTATATCTCTTTTTGTGACTTCTTTTCATGGACACATTCATCCACATGCAAATATCATCTGCATATTGTACTAAGTTGACATTTTTTGACAAGCATTGAGGTAGGTCATGAAGTAATATATTAAAAAGATGGGGCGCTATTACCGAGCCTTGTGGAATACCCATTGTAGGCATGCGTGTAGTCGAATAGGAATTTCCCACCTTTGTTTGCATGCTTCTTTTCATCAATAAGTCTTTTATGTAAAAGTAGATGTTCCCGGACAAACCAATTTGTTTCAATTTATATAGTAATTTATGATGCCAAACTCGATCATATGCTTTATTTATATCAAAAAAGGTTGCTAGAATGAGCAAACTGATGCTTACCTGTGTAGTCAGTTTGACAAGATGATCAATGGTTGACCTACCCAATGAAACAATGAAACACATACCCATAAAGACTTGCAGAGGGTGTGGAAAAAGTTTAATGAAATGAAAAATGGTGTTCATTTGCCACACTGTCCAATCAAATTTGATGGTAACGATTTACCAAGCAATTCGGAAAAAGGCAGAATCATTTGTAGATATGTTTGCTGATATAATGAATGCAAGCAAACTACCAAAAAATCATAAAATTTTCAGGGAAAATTCAGAAAGAAATGATGACTATCAAGATCCACAGCGGAAAGATGATCTTTATGTCAATGCTCCAATTACTATACGTGAGGTGAGAGAAGCTATACTTTCCCTGACTAACAAAAAGTCATCAGTAGGCATGGACGCAATTTCTAATATCTTACTTAAACAATTGCCAGACAGTTGGGTAATGTTGCTACACGACTTATTTCAAAAGTGTTGGGAACAGGGACAAAACCCTAAAATATGGAAACATTCTATCATAATACCGATTCCTAAAGAAGGAAAAACGAAAAGTAATAAGAATAATTATAGACCTATATCTTTAACTTCACATGTAGGCAAAACTATGGAAAAGATAGTTTTAAACAGACTAATATTCTATTGCAATAAAAACAAAGTGATCCCCCAAAACCAAGCCGGTTTCCGAAAGGGTAGGTGCGTGTGTGTGTGTGTGTGTGTGTGTGTGTGTGTGTGTGTGTGTGTGTGTGCATGTGGGTATTTGTGTGTGTGTGTGTGTGTGTGTGTGTGTGTGTGTGTGCGTGCGTGCGTGCGTGCGTGTGTGTGTGTGTGTGTGTGTGTGTGTGTGTGTGTGTGTGTGTGTTTTTGTCAGTGTGTCTGCGTGTGTGTGTCTGTGTCTGTGTTTATATATTTATATATATTTGTGTGTGTGTGTGTGTGTGTGTGTGTGTGTTCTCTGTCAGTTCAATTTTCCTGCGAATGTAAGAAAGGAAAGACACTGAGAAAAAGAGCGAATCATGCATTAATTGTTGTCCCAGGAATCCTCACCGCAGCAGTGTACGACACCTATCACGATGTGTACGTGTCTAAGGGATACACGGCCAAAGCACAGAGAGTGCTTGCTGTAAAAAAACCATAAAGGTCCCGGGGTAAGCTAGCAGCCTGTGCTTTCTAGTGTTCATTGTCTTCTACTGTCTCAGATTCAAGTCTTCAATGACCGAATGAGTGAGAAGGCATGCATGTGCCCGGACCTGTATGTGTGTGAGTGATCG
Organism: Conus betulinus; assembly: GCA_016801955.1. NCBI lineage: Eukaryota > Metazoa > Mollusca > Gastropoda > Neogastropoda > Conidae > Conus > Conus betulinus. Next base: position 72,670 of record JADBJO010006466.1, on the reverse strand, counting down.
TCTCTGTCTCTGTATCTCTCTGTCTCTCTGTCTCTGTCTCTGTCTGTCTGTCTGTCTGTCTCTCTCTCTCTCTCTCTCTCTCTCTCTCTCTCTCTCTCCGCATGGACCACGGGACACACGACAACATGAGCAACACGTGCAGAAAAGTTACGCAGAAGCTTCCAGGTCACCGCGTGACGCCGTGTGACTCCTGTGACAACGCATCGGCAAAGAGTTGACAGCAGCGGGATGCGAGAGAACACTCAGACTAGTGGTGTTTGGGCCAGCCCCACGTGATTCTCCTGACATTCGGTCGCGTCATGACACCGAAGCGTCACCACCCCGTGTAACTCTTCCCCAACCCCCATCTGTATCCTCTTCTGGTAAGGAACAGACTGTGTGCCCTAAAACCGTTCATGTCAAATGTCATAACACCTGTAGTCGGGCGCAGTTTTCCAGCGGTTCACGTGAAAGAGATAGTGAACAGAGACGGCTTACACAGGCCTGGTCAGGTGTTGAGAAACACGACACGGAAACATGGGCAGAAGCAGGCCAGCGCTTGTCTGTCGTCATCAGGACGGACCTAGGAATACGGCCCCCGCCCCATCCTGTTCGGTGCATTAACGGAATAAGTGGCAGTGTGAAAGACAGTGTGCATGGTATAGGAATGACATAGTGAATAATTGGATGAGTGATGATGTGAAAGGATGACGAAGGTTATGCTGGTACCTGCACTGATGATGATGTTGACGACACTGACATGCCTGCTGTGAAGGATCCCAATATTGTCGAAGATGTAGATTATGTTGGCACCTACACTGATGATGATGTTAATAATACCGATATACCTAGTGCGAATAATCCCCGTATTGCTGATGACGTTTCTGATCTCTTCAAGGCTAGCTATAGTGTTGTCCATCATGATTTGACTGCTGCTAGCTATGCTGTTGCTTGCTATGATTATATGGACGATGATGTCGGTGTTGATCAAGCTGGTATAAGTCAAGGCGGCGGTGATGTCGATGATGTGATTAGTCAGAAGGGTTATAGCAATGTTGTTGATGATATTACCAGTCATAGCTGTGGGATTATTATTGATGATGGTCATGTTAGTCATCATGGTTGTGATGACAATAATGATATAGGTGATGTCACTGGTCATGACGTAGGGAATGCCAATGATGTCAATAATCATGGTATTGAGGATGTTGGTGTTGTCATCAGTCATGATTCTGGAGATGCCAATGATGTCATCAGCCATGAAATTGAGGATAACAAGGACGTCAACAGTCATGATAGTGGGGGTATCGGTGATGCCATTTGTTATGGTATTGGGAATGTCGGTGATGTATTTAGTCATAATACTGTGAATGCCAGTGATGTCATTAATTACAAAATTGGGATGCCAGTGATGTTATTAGACATGATATTGGGGATATTGGTGATGGTATTGATCATGATATTGGGATGTGTCAATGATATCATCAGTACTGATATCGGGCATGTAGGTGGCGTCATTAGTTATGCTATTTGGGATGTCAGTGACGGTGTTGGTCATGAGGGTGGGGATGTTAATGAAGTTATTAATTATGATAGTGGCGATGCCGGTGATATTATCAATTATGATATGGGGGATACCAGTAGTGTTGTTGGTCAAGATATTGGGGATATCGGTGATACCGTTAGTCATGATATTTGGGATGTCGGTGGTGTCGCTGTTCATGACATTGGTGTTGTCAGTGATGTTATTAGTTCGTCTAATATCATCAATGGTGAACAGACGTTAAAATAAACCACTAAACTGAACTGAACTGAACTGATGTTATTAGTCATGAAGGTGAAGATGTTAATGATTTTATTAGTTATGATATTGAAGACGCCAGTTATATTATCAGTCATGATATTTGGGATATCATTGATGTCACTGGCCATAAGGGTCGGGATGTTGGTGACGTCATTCGTCATGATGAGGGGGATGTTTGTGTTGTTGTTAGTTATGATATGTGTGATGTCGGTCATGTTGTTGGTCATGATGGTTTTGATGTCAGTGATGCAATTAGTCATAATAATTGTGATTTTGGTCATGATATCAGTTACGATGGTGGTAATGTTATTAGTCATAATTGTGATGTTATTGTTGAAAGCAATGTAGTCAATCATGTCAGTCATGTTATTGGTGTTGACAGGAATAGGAACCATAATATTGATTTTTCTTCTGATGTTAATGACATTATTGATTATGACCATGATGATGCAAATGTTGTGGACGATGACGTTTTCGACCACCAGCAAGAAAGTTTTCAAAACGAACGATTAACTTTTTTGACTTTAACATCGAGGGACTGGAACGTATTTATGAACCTGACATGCGATTTTTTTTTTTTGGAAATGTTGACTTTGCTTTGCTGGTGGAAACTTTTTCTCAGACCTTTTCTTCACAGTGTTTTCCCCCCAGCGCAAAGCCTATGTTACACCGGCTGTCAGACAGACTGACTCTGTCACTGCCTGCCTTTCGGGCGGCGTTGTGCTATTGGTCAGAAAGGTACTAACTGCTTATATCGAATGTATTGAAATGGAATATGATAATGTAGCTATTTTGAAGTTATCTAAGCGTTTATTTAATTCACACTCTGACTTTGTTTTATTGGGTGCATATCTCCCTCTGATTAACTCGGCATACTACAAAGATACGGAGATAACTAATGGTGTTGTTGCACTAATTGAACAGTGTATTTTGGATGTTCTTGAACTGTTTGGCGATGTTCAGTTTATTTTGTTTGGTGATTTTAATGCTAGGACTGGTACTGAATACCCTCAGGATGACATTATCCCTGATGACCTTTTTGATAACCCGTCTGTGACCCATGTTAATTCAAGCCGTCCTAGTCGCCATTCCTTGGGTCATACCGTGAACAGTTTTGGAAGATATCTCATTAATGTCTGTGAACAGTTTAGTTTTCAATAATAAATGGAACTGTAGTGGGTGATGCACATGGGGAATTTTACATATGTGGCTTCATCTGGTTGTAGTGTTATTGATTATTTCTTGATGCCGAACAGCCTTTTGTCCTTGTGTTCGTCGTTGAAAGTTCACAGCAGAATTGAGTCTGAACATATGCCAGTAGTTTTTGGAATTGTTGACCACCGCTATTGCTGAGATTCCAGAAAGAGTTCAGCCTAAAGGTAAATCTTATTCTAAGTATGTTTGAAATGAAGATTTTAGTCAAGAATTTTATTTGAGTTTGGATTCTGATGAGGTCAAAATCCCACATCAATGAAGCAATTGAACTAATTGATTATGATATAAACGCCGTTTTGACAAAGTTTATGAGGGTTTATATATAGCTGGACGGTGTATGAAAAAGACTGTAACAACAGGTAGGGACAAAAGGCAGTATGGTACGATTTAGAAAGCAGACAAAGTAGATTATTTCTAAGGAGAATGTTAAGAGTTTTTTAACAGGACACGGATAGACTGGCATATTGTGAGAAGAGAAAATAGTATAAGTACTTGTTAAGAGACAAAGCAGCTGGACATGGGGAGAGGGGTACAAAAAAAATGAATGATCCGAAAGTTTTCTGGGCTACTGTGAAGTCTTGTGTTTCAAAATCTTCCGCTTCAAATGAAATTACTAAAGAAGAGTGGTATAATCATTTCAACAATGTATTCAATTCACTGCCTGTTGATGGTAACCGTATTGATTCCTTCGACATTGATGGCTATGGTGTTAATGATGATGTTGGTTTCCATAGTAGGGATCATGTTGATGACGATATTATTGAAGCTTTAGAAGATGATGATATAGATATTCTTGAACGAGACATAAATAATTATGAAGTTTTGGAAGCTATAACAGCACTAAAAAGGGTAAGGCTTCGGGACCAGATGGTATGATTGGTGAATTTTTTAAAAAAAATCCGTCAACATAAATAATACATTTTCTTGTTAAATATTTCAATTTTCTTTTCACGTCTGGTTCATACCCTGATGTATGGATGGAGTCTTTAATCCAACCATTACATAAAAAGGTGAGACTGCCGTCCAAGATAATTATAGAGGTATATCTTGGCTGAATATAAATAGTAAAATTTATAGTTTTATTTTAAATAAAAGACTGTCAAACTGGATAGAACAAAAAGAATTATCCATGAAACCCAAGCCGGCTTTCGAAAAACATTACAGTACTATTGATCAGATCTTTACTTTAACAGTGTCAGTTCAAAAGCAGTTAGTTAAACGCAAGAAATTGTATGTTGCTTTCATAGATTTTAAGAAGGCGTTCGATTCGGTGATACAGGAAAGGCTTTGGATTGTTTTGAAGAAAAATAAGATAAGAAGTAAAATGTTCAATGCAACAAAGAGCATGTATAATGTTGTAAAAGCTAGGGTCAGAGTAGGAGGAGATGTTTCAGAAACATTTATGTGCCCTCGTGGCCTTAAACAAGGAGAAATATGTAGTCCTGTTTTATTTTCTCTATTTATTAATCATTTAGCTGAAGAAATTACACGAACAGGAAAGCATGGTGTTCAACTTAATCCCGATTTCATAGAAATTTTAATCCTCCTCTTTGCAGACGACGTTGTGCTAGTTTCAGATACCATAAACGGATTACAAACGCAACTAAATATCTTATGGAATGTGTCCAAGCGATTAGGACTAATTGTGGACCTTGCGAAATCTAACATCGTTATATTTAGAAATGGTGGTTATGTTTCTATTCGTGAAAGGTGGAAATACGGAGATCAAACACTTTCAATAGTAAATATTTATAAATATTTAGGTATATTCCTTTCTACCCATCTGTCATACACACATTCTCTTTTGGAATTGTCCAGTCGTGCAAAAAAAAGGGGTAATTGCAATATGTCGTATTTTATGGTCAATTGGTAATTCGTCTCCTGCAGTATTTTTCAAACTGTTTGATGGCCAAATACAGCCCATGCTGACGTATGGGGCTGAGATATGGGGTATAAGAACTACAGTGACGATGCCTGTCACTTCCATGTCCTTCGTCACGAGTGGAATCACAATTCCTTTCATTCCGTGAAGAAATAGCACGAGTCTCACAAACTGCCTGTCACACATCGACACCGTCTAAAATGTTCGCTTGGTGAACATGACATACGGTCATGAGCACGTGTCTTTTTGCATTTTGTGTTCATACCCGGTGTCAGATCAAAATTGAACACCCTGACATTTTCGATCAGGCAAGTTACATTTTCAGTGCTTTGTGATCTTAACTTTGCTGCCAGAGGCCGGCCAACCGCTCATCTGACTTCTTTTATCTGATCGTTCTCATCCAGTGCAATTTTTTGCTCTCGATGCGGAGATGATCCTAGATCATGGTGACTCTTTTATTACTGTGTCTGGCAGCCTTTAAGTGTGGTCCTAGACGCTTCCGGATGTCCCGGACACTCTGTGTGTAGTCTTCACCCATGAATATTGAGGTGTTGTTTAACATCTTTTGGGCTTTTAATATCCCTCCTTTATCTTCATAGAAAGTGCATCTACCAATGATAGGTGAGTTAGGTTTGTTACTGAGGCGATGTAACCTGTCAAATTCAACTGTTTTTGATAGTTCTAATGTATCAGTCAGCATGTCGTGTACAATGTTTTTACAGTCTTGTCTGATTTCTCCTTCTCTTCTAGACAGCCCATAAAAAAAATCAAATTATTCCCTTTTGAGCATCCTTCCAGATCATCCACCTTCTCCTCCAAATGCTAAAGTCTGTTTTTCATCGCGCTGTTCTCTGCTTTAAGATTGCCATTTTCCGTACGGAGATCACTGATCGCATCTTCGATTCATTCATGTCATTTTTATTTCGTCAACTGAGTCCTTGACACCTTTCAAGTCGTCAGACATGCTGTCAAATTTGTTGTTTAGGGTCGACAACATTGTCAGAATGTCCTTCAGTACGGGGTGGTCAGCCGTAATCTCAACCGCAGTGTTTGTTGGTCAGGTTCAAAAGCTATAGAACGGTCAGTACTTGCCGGGCGTACACCACCATCGAGATCAGGCGGGACTTCTTCGTGGAGCTGCTGGACTTAGGTCCAGGATCTGACTCTACATCGAGAGAGAGAGAGAGAGAGAGAGAGAGAGAGAGAGAGAGAGAGAGAGAGGAGAGAGAGAGAGAGAGAGAGAGAGAATGTGGGATCATTGAGTCTCTATGCTCGTGTGTACATGGCAGGCTACTTCAGAGATCTTTCATTATGACCGCTGCATTCTCATCATTCGCAATCCATACGAGGCATTTCTGGCGAATTACAACGGGGAAAAATTCACGAAGCCTGGCCCCGAACACACCAAGATGTCCTCTCTGCAGAAGCTTTTGAAGGTGCGTGTGTCACTGGTCCTAGCAACTCCTTGCTTGTGTCTTCAGAGAATGATTGTGTAGAATGCTATCCTTGCTCACAAAGATAGTGCCAGTGTCGTGTGTCTGTCTTCACAGCTGTTCCTGTGTGTCTTAATAATAATGATGATGATAATGATAATCATGATAATGATGGTGTTCTGATAATCATCATCATCATCATCATCATCATCATAATGATGATAATAACAATGATGATGATAGTATTAATGATGATGATGATGATGATGATGATGATGATGATGATGATGATAATATAATAATAATAATAATAATAATCATGACAATGATAAAACTAGTGATATAATAATAGCATTAATGATAAGGATAATAATCATGATTACAATCGTCATCATCATCATCATCATCATCATCATCATCATCATCATCATCATCATTATAATAGATCAAATAATTATAATGATGATAATGGTAACAACAAGAACAGTAATAATTAACAACAATTAGTAACAATAATAATAATAATAAATAATAATAATAATAATAATAATAATAATAATAATAATAATAATAATAATAATAATAATAATAATAATAATAATAAAAATAAAAACGATACTACTACTACTACTACTAATAGTAATAATAACAATAATGAAATAATGATAACGATAACAATAATCATAACAAACATAATAACAATAATCATAATAATTACAATAATGATAATGATAACAGAGCATTTATAAAGCTCCTTGCCAAAGGTTTTAGGCGCTGACAATTCATACGCTCGTATACGGAATGGGCTGCCTATCTCGGTAGTACCGACTGCAGAGCTGCCTGCTGGCGCTTCACTCAGTCGTTTCCTGTGTCATCCAGTCAATATCGTTCATTCAGTTTCCTTACTTTCTTCATTCTTTCAGTTTGTCACACAGGATGCATTCTACGTGTAACGTGTTATCCACACCAACGGCCAAAGTGGACTTCTCTTCCGAAGTTGAATGGGATTTTAGAGTGTGTGTAAAATGTTATGCATGCTTTCACACATGGAACCTCGGTTTGTAGTCTCATTCGAAGGACTAGTGGGGAAATGAGTCAGAATCAATGTTAATTCCGAGAGAGAAAAATCCACCTGTACCGAAAACGTCTCGGCGGAGATTCGAACCCGCATCCCCAAGATCACCAAGATCACAAGTCCGGCACTCTACCACCGAGCTATTCCGGCCCCCAAGATAGAATCAGTGTGGTGTGACTATGTTAACGACAATCCTTATGTCTTAAGATAGTATCAGTGTGATGTGACTGTGTAAATGACTATCCTTATGTCTTAAGATAGTATCAGTATGATGTGACTCTA
>JADBJO010006466.1:27500-35000 GCA_016801955.1 Conus betulinus | reverse complement strand
CCTTCGGCATCAAGTTCAACCCGACCGTTCGAGATACGTCGTGATCTATTCGAAACGGACAGCTAGTATCCTCCAACCAATCAACGCTCAGCATTGAGCCGACACCCTTGGCACATGGAAACAATGGCGTCTTCCAGCAAGGTGGTCAAACTGTCCGATTCAGAGACCAAACAATTAATTGAATTGTACCAAGGCCATGATGTGCTTGGAATGTCAATTCAAAAAATTATAAGAATCTGAATATTCGAGAAAAAAACTTTGTATTCAATTGTACAGTCGTTTGAAGCGGCAAGTGGGATCACAATGACCTTCACCTCACATCCGTTTAAAACTATCGTGAAGCACTCTGGCGACATACCAGACCAGCAGAGTAGGCAGGTGGGGTCCGTTTAACACCACGTGGACACCACCAGAAAGACAATGCACCAGAACGGGCAGCAAAATGGCAAATTGTATGTCTTGGGATGTCAGCAGGATTCGAACTCGCAGCATTTAACCGAGATCTCGTTGCTCTACCACTGGGCCGGTGGAGATGGGGGCACCCATAGCCCTGACACGGCTGGGGCAATAAACAAGCAGACTTACCCCAGACAGAGGACCAGACTCAGACACCATTGTTGCTACACTAGGGTGAGAGTTAGCTTGTCGTGTCGACAGCTGATTTAGGGAGCGTGGATTTCCACCCCTTGCACTTCCTCCCCATACATTTTTTTTTTGCCCCATGGTCACTTCTTTTGACCATGGAAAAGATGGGTATGTTTGTGTTTAATCCTTGTACCGGCCAGTAAGTTATTGAAGAGCACACAGACAGACCAATACGCAGACAGACAGGCACACACACACACACACACACACACACACACACACACACACACACACACACACACACACACGCACGCGCGCACTTGATTCTGTGAAGGCTTGCAATTCTTCGCCACTGTCTTCTGCGGCGAGGCCGATTTTCAACAAACATTCCTGGGTCCTTACTTGCAGAATGTCTCTAATGGTACACAGGCAAGCAATGTTCAACCTTCTCTAGGACTTGCCTCTAGCCGATTTGTTCTTCAGGGCAAGCTGAATGATCGTTTCGCTCCTGACCAGGTGGTGATCGGACCAGCAGTCAGCTCTCATCATGCAGCGCGTAATGACATCACGTCTGTCCCTCTAACGAATGATAGCATAGTCAAGCATGTGCCATTTAGACCAAAGGTGCATCTACGTGTTCTTGATCATGTCTGCCTGCTGGAAGATGGTATATTGGTGATGGAAAGTTCGTGTTGTACACACGGTGATATGAACAGACCATTGGAGTTACAGTTTTCAGTGCCATGGCGCCTTGGAACGTTCGGCCAAGTGGAGCAATCCCTGCCCACAGGAGCGTTGAAGTTCCAGAGAATGATGAGCATGTCCTTATAGTTGACTTCAGTGCTGACATGGTTCAGTTCCTCGTAGAAGGCATGTTTTATGTCATCTGGGTTCGTCATTGAGGGAGCGTGGCCGCTGATGACAGTAGCAAAGTGGTCCTTTGTAAGCCAAAGCGGCAATATCATTAGGCGATCATTAATGCCACGTGATAAGCTATCCAGTTTCTGGGTAAGCTTTGTGCGAATTGAAAAAAAAAAAAAAACACCCAGAAGTTCTTGGATTTTCTCTACGCTTCCCAATGTAGTAAAAGGTGTAGCCTCCTCCAACTTCTTCAAGTTGATGTCGCCTGCAAGTCTTGTTTTACTCAGAGCCGCTAAGTCGATCTGATAACGGCCTGGCATTTTGGCAATCAGAGCAGCACGACGCTCTAGTCTGTCGTCTCTGTCCATTAAAAAATCGGACATTCCATGCCCAAAATGTCAGAGGCATTAGCATTTTCTTGTGCTTTGTCTCTCGAAAGCCGTGTTGAATGACCAGGCAGGCGCAGTCACCTGTCCGGTACTGGGAAGGGCAGGCTTTGTTTAGCGATCCTTTTATTTCCCCCTCCCCACATGGCGGGAGCAGAGGTATACCTGAACTGGGCTGCTCTGTCGCTGTAGGAGGACACGAGCACCGCATCTTCCCTGGTGTACGATGAACGACCATCGCTGGGGAGGTTGGTTCATCAACGCCAGGGCATGTCCACACGCCAGTGGGTCTACAAGGTGCCTGTTTATGGGCCAGCCTCCTCCAAGTCTCCCGTAGTTTGGCCTGGGGCCGCAAAGCAACCAAGTGACATGTGTTGCCACACAGAGGAACTATATCAGGTTTGTAGTGGAGAAAGCTATGTATTGACAGGAGAGACTTACACACTCGGCTTTCTATTCACAGTGCTGTTTCACAGCGGTGCTAGCCAGTGGTGAAGGCTTAAAGCGACAAGCACACAGACACTTCGCCTACACACTAGGTGCTTCACACTATACAAACACACTCTCCTTCAGCTAATACAATCCTAAAGTCATGAATATCGACATTTGTTCAGCAGCGAAAGTCCACGAGGTGAAAGTCCATGGGGTTGAATATGGGACCTCTGATTTATTATCGTCCCGAGGTAGTAGATCTTGGGGTCCTGTGAATGTCCCTGTAGTCTTTGCTCATCAGTCAGGGTAGAGGCCATATCACCATTCCAGGCTTTTGTGTTGTTCATCCGGGAATTCGTTTGGACTGCCACTAGTACGTCTGCCTGGAATCCGTAGACCTGTCCTGAGCAGGGAAAGATGGCGAGATACATAACCGTAACAGGCGTACCAACAACGGTTTACCTACGACTTATCTACGTGTGCTCGTGTACACATTGGCTGGCTGAAAAACGCAAGTCTTGTTTCTTGTGTGGCATGCAGGGAATCTGTGAGAAGCATTTTTTTTCTCCAAAAACTTGGATGTTGTTCGTGTTCCAGACCTGTTGTTAGTGCTCACCTCCTGTGGGCATAGAGATGGATAGATCTCACTAGTGACCTGTGTCATTTCATCTGCACTGGATAATGGAACAAGCTGGTTGTTTGTGATGAGGTTTGTCCGTGCAAACATGACCAGTGTGAGTCACGTTTGGATTTCCTCTGATGAAAATAATACAGACAGAGTGTATCCACGGTGAAGCAAAGCGTACTGAAAAATCCCACATCTAACACATGAAAAATGGTGACCGTGGCCCATCCCGTCTCCCACCTAGCCATTCTTCGCTTTTCTCAGCATTCTTGGACAGTGAGATTTGGGTGTGGGACTGAATTACAAGGCATTCATCAGTCAGCTGACAATGGACGTTTTACGCCCTGCCCCAAGAGCTGAAACAGCGGCTTAAAGAAGGTAGTGATTGTCCTCCCCAATACTGGCACCCCCCTCCCCTCCCCCTCTCCAAGTCTGGAAGAAGTCCAGGGTCGTCAATTCGTTTGGATCGTCTGGATTGCCGTTATCTATTCCAGTGACGGAAACACCTGTCACCTGTGGTGACACTCGCTGGACATAGCGGGTCAGCCGGTTCACAGTCACACATGGCGGCCAGTTCCATCCTATTTCCATCCTCGGTCTTCAGGAAGAGTGATGTACCCAGGTGCCCGTGTGCATTGAGGGCACGCAATCACACACATACACACACACACACACACACACGCGCGCGCGCGCGTGCGCGCGCGCACAAACACACACACACATTATGCAGGTATACCACGAAATCAAAGGTTTTGTATAGCATGTAATGACGTACAAGACGAATTTCATTTTTTTAGATAATTATAGCCTACTTTATGACTTAAGAACAAAACTAAAGATACAAATAGAACAGATGCCAGATCTAACAGATGACCCAGGAAAAAGAATATTTTGTGCCAGTGACTTCAAACCAAGTACTCTATTAAATTCCAGGGAACACCAACAAATATTAGCCAGCTTTGTTTTTGAGGCATTCAAAGCCAAGCGAAATTGAAAATCGAAGCACTTTTTTCTTTTGTTGTTGTCGTTGTTTTGTGCCAAATATCTTTCAAAGGTGACGGCAATAAAGAATTGTTCTTGTTCTTGTTCTTGTTCACACACACACACACACACACACACACACACACACACACACACACACACACACACACACACACACACACACACACCGGCGCTAACATATGAGCTTTTTTATATGCTTAGAGCGCACGCCATTGGGGAAGTATTATAGGTTTCTTTTTTGAGTGTGGGATTAGGGATGGAGGGTATGTGTGGGGAGGGAAGATGGAATAATGTACAAAGCTCAAAAGCGACAAGGACTGAGAAAGGTTAAGTTTCCGTGCCTTGATGGTTGTTAAATTAATAAGTTTTGTTAAAATGTTAACTTTTTCTCCTTTGAAACATTTGCAAAATTTAAGCACACACATAGGCACACACAGATACTCAAACACACTCGCATATGTATACACACACGAGCACACGCACATGCACACATACGTGTGCGTGCACAAGTATAAGCGCATATGCTGTTTCTTTCCCTATTTCTCTCTTTAAACACGATTATTTTTATCGTCTAATATCACGATTAGTGGAAAGGCGTTAAATGAATCACACACACACACACACACACACACACACACACACACACACACACACACACACACACACACACACAACGTCAACGCACTGACATAGACTCGTGCACGTGTGTGCGTGTGTGTGTGTGTGTGTGTGTGTGTGTGTGTGTGTGTGTGTGTGGTGTGTGTGTGTGTGTGTGTGTTTGTGCGTGCGTGGGTGCGTGCGTGCCTGCCTGAGGTGCGTGGTGCGTGTGTGTGTGTGTGTGTGTGTGTGTGTGTGTGTGTGTGTGCACGAGAGAGAGAGAGAGAGAGAGAGAGAGAGAGAGAGAGAGAGAGAGAGAGAGAGAGGAGAGAGAGAGAGAGAGAGAGACACGACCACATTCAAATATATTTTTTTTTAACTGAAAAGAATGTTTTTCTCTTTCAAAGACCCACAAATCAAATCAAGCTGGACTTTTCTGTAAAATGTTTTCATGGAGCCTGCAATGAAATTGCTTATATCTGACACCGTGTTATTCCATGCTCTCTCAAGAGAACACGCTTTATGGTGAGAAATGTATTATGTGAACTGCTCCATGGATCTTAATCACCTTTGGAAAGATACGGGTGGGTGTAAGAGGCGTGGCCAGTGTGTAAAGGGCACAAGACGTTTTCTCTAGGGTTTGACTGATTTGTATTAGATTTTTTTTTTTGTGTATGCGCATCTTTGACATTAGCCTGAGTTGTAGGTTTCAGATCAGCATGACGGATGGACACACTGCTGCCCCTTACTTTTGGTATTCTTGGCTTGTTAGGAAATCAGCTCTTTGCCTCAAATGCCAACACGTCCGGGAACCCTAACGAAAACTATGTCGATAATCATATTGTGTCAGAGAGGTAAGCATCTCAAACCAACCCAGCAGTTGCAGATGCTTGAGGATACGGCAAGCAACGGCCTTCAAAGACGAACGGGAGTCCGAGAGGAGGAGCAAGTCTTTCTGGTTTGATTTTTACAGACCGTTGAAGTGCCAGGACCATCGCTATATGGTCAGCAGTGTCGACTGAGCTGTCGGCGGGTATGTGTCTAGAATATTTCTGAGAGGGGTCTGTTGAGCAGTATGCAGCAGAAGCAACTTCCTTTCATATTTGGAGCCATTAGTAAATATTTTTTTTTTGAAAGGATGGACATTTGGAAGAAAGTTCGAGAAAAATCTTCTATTCTAAATAACTGGTGAAGTCTTCGATATATGAGGCTACATCAAAGCGAATCTATGGGTGAAGAAAGTTTACTGTGGGTTTTCGGGAAATTTGGAAGAATCCCACACCACTCGAAAGTCAATGTCTGCACTCTTCAAATGGGGGAAAAAATGCGAATTCTCAACGAAACTGGAGCTGGCTTCAATTTTCGTGAAGAACCACGTGTTAGAAACATGCTGTTAATCAGGGTTTGGGTTCAGAAAAGTGGTTAAAACAATAGCTCAAAGACGTTTTCAACCGGAGGATGGAGAGGAATGGTTCAACTACCCTTTGCATGCAGGCTGTATACAGGGATGGTGCAGAATGCACTCAGATAGTCTGGACCAGCGGATGGGATCCTGAGTTTTGAGGTTGGAAAACAGGTGAGACGAAGAAATGGAAGCAGTCGATCAGAATTTTGTTTGGAAGTAATGCCGCATGTTAAGATGTCGAAACTATAGTAAAACAAGATGCAAAGCATATAAATGTATTCCCAGTTTATCCTGAATATGCGTAAGATATTCCATAACGAGGAAAAAAAACCGTCTTGGGCTGGTGTAACCGTTAGTAATGGCTATTCTTGTAAACATCGGCCATCAATTGTGACCTATATTGAAACATACTTACAAATTTTCAGAAAGATCGGCCACGATCTTTTTGAGATATTCCATCAAGAAGAAAACCATTATGGGCCGTTAGTAACGGCTATAACGGTACACTTAAATATCGAGCATCATCCGTGACCCATAATGAACATACCTACTAGTTTTCAGAAATATCGACGACGTACTTTCTGAGATATTCCATAAAGAAGAAAAACAGTTAGGGGCCCGTTATAGCCGTTAGTAACGGCTATAAACGGTAAACTTAAACATCCGGCATCATCCAGACCCATAGTGAACATATCTGCTAATTTTCACAACGATCAGCCAAGTACTTTCTGCGATATTCCAAAGAGAATAACAACCGTTACCGGCCGTTTACAGCCATTAGTAACGGCTATAACGGTAAACTAAAACATCGGGCATCATTCCTGACCCATAGTGAACATACGTGCTAATTTTCACAAAGGTCGGCCAAGTACTACCTGAGATATTCCATAAAGAAGAAGAACAAAAGGTTACAGGCCATTACAGCCGTTTGTAACGACTGTAACGGTAAACTAAAACACCAGGCATTATTCATGACCCATAATGAGCATACCTACAAATTTCCAGAACGATCGGCCAAGTACTTTCTGAGATATTCTATAAAAAAAAAAACCGTTACAGGCCGTTACAGCTGTTAGCAACGGCTATAACGGGGTAAACTAAAACATCGAGCATCACCCCGTGACCCATAATGGACAAACCTGTATTTTTCACAAAGATCGACCAAGTACTTTCTTGAGATATTCCATAAAGAAGAAAAAAAAACCGTCACAGGCCCTTACAGCCATTAGTAGCGGCTTTAAACGGTAAACTAAAACATCGGGCATTATTCGTGACCCATAGTGAATATACCTACAAATTTTCAGAAACATCGGCTAAGTACCCTCTAAGATATTCCATGAAGAAGAAAAACCTTTACGGGCCGTTACAGTCGTTAGTAACGGCTATAAACGGGGTAAACTTAAACATCGGGCATCATCTGTGGCCGATAATGAACATAGCTGCTGATTTTTCACAAAGATCGGCCCAGTATTACCGAGTGGAACACATTTTAACCACGGACAGATGGACACACAACACACACACACACACACACACACACACACACACACACACACACACACACACACACACGCACACACACACACACACACACACACACACACACA
>JADBJO010006466.1:7500-15000 GCA_016801955.1 Conus betulinus | reverse complement strand
TGTTCCAGTTATTCAAGTTGGTGCAAGTCATCAAGGAAATGAAGACCTACAAAGTCAACATCCTAGGTCTAAGCGAAACTCGTTGGACAGAGTCAGGGAAATTTACATCAGAAGACATGAGCATCCTGTTTTCAGGCCGTCACGGCAAGATCCACCGTGACGGCGTAGCTCTTATCCTTGACAGACAAGCAGGGAATGCACTAGAGGAATGGACACCAGTGAACGAGCGCCTCCTGACAGCACGATTCATCTTGTCATATGCCAAGCTCACCATCATCCACTGCTATGCCCCAGCCAATGACCACGATGATGCAGACAAAGACACCTTCTACCAGCACCTTCAAGACTTGGTTGAAAAGAACCACGCCATGATGATGATCGGCGACTTGAATGCACAGACTGGGGAGGATCGGTCTGGCTTTGAGCACGTCCTTGGTCCACATGAGTATGGCTGGAGGACTGATAATGGTGAAATGCTCTCTGCGGTTCTACGCAATTAACAACATGAAAATTGCGTCGTCACTATTCCAGCATGATGATATTCACAAGATCACATGGATATCAAATGATCACAGGACTAGGATTCAAATCCATCACATTGCGATTGGGCCAGGGTGGAAAACCCCATGTCTGCAAGATGTTCGCCTGTACCGTGAAGTAGACGTGTGTAGTGGCCATCATTTGGTGACAGCAAAGCTGAAGATCAAGCTGAAGAGACGAAAGAAGAAAGAGACTCCGTCCAAGAGATACAATACAAGCAAGTTGAAGGACCCCACCTCAGAGGCCCAGTACCGAGCTTTCCTGAGCAACAGATATTCAGTCCTTACTGAAACAATGTCAGGATCGATAGAATGGTGGGAGGAGATGAAGGATGCCATGGCATCAGCTGGAAAAAGAAATCCTAGGGTTTAAGAAGCCACTGCGAGAATCCTGGATCAGCGATGACATGTGTGGGAATTAATAGCAGTTAGGAAAGAAGTCCACCAGAAGAAACACAAATGCTCCTCAGGCCAAGCAACGTGCTACCAGGAATACATTGAGAAGGACAGGCAGGTGAATCGAAATGCCCACAGAGATGAAAGGTATTGGCCGGACTAGCAAGCAGAAGATGCTGAAGATGCTGCCAAGCGCAACGACATTTGAGCTGTCTCCCAGATCGCAAAGAGGATGACTGGTACTGTGAGGACTGGCTCTGGACCTGTGAAGGCAAAAGATGGCACACTTCTGTCAAAAGACGAGGAAAAGCTTGCAAGATGGGCCGAGCACTTCAAAGAAGTTCTAAACAGACCCGAGCTATCGACACCAGCTGAGGCGGAAGACCCATCCCTCCTGCTCCCAGTCAACACTGATGACTTCACTGAAGAGGATGTAACAACAGCCATCAATATATTAAAGAATAATACGTCCCCTGGGAAACGTGGACAACGAGTCACAGGACAAAATACAACGCGTTTCGACCTCTTAGGTCTTCTTCAGGCAAGATACAAACAAATAGGACAACGGGAATTCACTTAGCTTTGATCGCTTCAGAGTTCAGCGCAAGGAAGGCGTTGAATGAGCCTCTGTTCGGCTCTGCTGAGGAAACAAAGAAACATACAAATAAAAATAGTTCTAAAGAAAAAGAAAACATGTTATTCTATTAGATTTCAATCAGATTTACCGGAGACGGATAGGAAAGAAAATCTATCTGATTCTCTCTCTGTCTGTCTCTGCCTCAGTCTGTCTGTCTGTCTGTCTGTCTGTCTGTCTCCCTCTCTCTCGCCAACATGGATCTTGATGGACAGGTGACTGTGAATCCACGCCAGCATTGATCCTGGTGGACAGGTGACTGTAAACCCACGAACGATGGTGGACAGGTGACAGTGAATCATTTGTCGAGGTGGACTTCTGTGTGACTAATAATCCACGCCAACATGGGTCCTGATGGACAGGAGACTGATAATCCACGCCAACAAGAGATCAGGTGGACTGCTATGTGACTGGTAATCCACGCCAACAAGGGTCCACGTGGACTGCTATGCGACTTATAATCCACGCCAACAAGAGTCCAGTTGGACTGCTATGTGACTGATAATACACGTCTTGATTTCAGGTGACTGATAATCCACGCCAACCTTAGTCCTAATGAACTAATGAACAGGTGACAGGTGACTAGGAATCCACGCCAGCGTTGGTCCAAGTGGACAGGTGACTGGGAATCCACGCCAATATTGGTCCTGATAGACAGGTGACTGAGAATCCACGCCAAATATTGGGTGGAATCACGCACAGGTGAATGATGAACAGGTGGACTGAGAATCCACGCCAATATTGGTCCTGATGGACAGGTGACTGAGAATCCACGCCAAACATTGGTCCAGGTGGACAGGTGAATGCGAATCCACGCCAATATTGGTCCTGATGGAACAGGTGACTGAGACTGAGAATCCACGCCAACATTGGTCTTACTGCACAGGTGACTGGAAATCCACGCCAATATTGGTCCTGGTGGACAGGTGACTGAGAATCCACGCCAACATTGGTCCTGATGGACAGGTGACTGAGAATCCACGCCAACATTGGTCTTACTGCACAGGTGACTGGTAATCCACGCCAACATTGGTCCTGATGGACAGGCGACTGAGAATCCACGCCAACATTGGTCCTGGTGGACAGGTGACTGGAAACCCACGCCAATATTGGTCCTGGTGGACAGGTGACTGGAAACCCACGCCAGCTTTGGTCCTGGTGGACTGGTGACTGGGAATCCACGCCAACCTTGGTCCTGGTGGACAGGTGACTGGAAACCCACGCCAGCTTTGGTCCTGGTGGACTGGTGACTGGGAATCCACGCCAACATTGGTCCTGGTGGACAGGTGACTGGAAACCCACGCCAATATTGGTCCTGGTGGACAGGTGACTGGAAACCCACGCCAACATTGGTCCTGGTGGACAGGTGACTGGGAATCCACGCCAGCTTTGGTCCTGGTGGACTGGTGACTGGGAATCCACGCCAACCTTGGTCCTGGTGGACAGGTGACTGGAAACCCACGCCAGCTTTGGTCCTGGTGGACTGGTGACTGGGAATCCACGCCAACCTTGGTCCTGGTGGACAGCTCTGGCACAAAGAATCCTGAGCTTTCCGGTGGATAGGTGACCGTGACTTCATGCCGACGCGGGTCCAGATGTCTCCATGCTGGGCACGGGATAAATCGAACTGTTGACAGCATATTCCTCAATTCAGAATTTGATCACTTGAAATAAAAAATGTGATGCACGAGTTCATTTTGTCGAAGAGTCGCTACATTTTCTCCCCACTTTAGGAAAATCAGTGTGTGAGCTCTCAGACTGATTTCATTTCGATCGCGATCTACTTGCTTCTTAGTCCGGCAAATGATCTGTATAAAGGCACATTACTCTTTTCCAGTTTTAGAGAATCAACGTCAGGAGTCTTCAAGATTTACTCCCCTTTTTTTAAAAATTCTGTCTCGTGTATCCTGCTCCTTTTCAATTTACCCCCACCCCCACCCCCAGTGTCCCCATAAATACGGTCAATGTCCTCCTCCCTATCGACTCCCATGTGAGTCATTTGGTGTGAACAAAGTGAATGTCTATAGCCACGCAGCTTCAAGTGTTGTTTTCTGGTCACCTCTCTCTCTCTCTCTCTCTCTCTCTCTCTCTCTCTCTCTCTCTCTCTCTCTCTCTCTCTCTCTCTCTCTCCATGTGTGTGTGGTGTGTGTGTGTGTGTGTGTGTGTGTGTGTGTGTGTGTGTGCGCGCGCGCGCGCGCGCGCGTGTTGGTCTATATTGCCACTGTCATTTACAGTTGTATTAGAACCGTTCAACACATTATATATTTTCATAGGGCTATTTGTAACGATTAGATTTTACGTATTTTGGAAAGCACTTGCACTCTAAAACAAAGATGCGAGATTGAAACATCATCACCACCACACAAATCAAGTGTGGCAGACAATGCCCGCATTAGAGTGTCTTTTTGGTGAGATGTATGGAAACTATTGTTATTTAGACAATCTGTTCTGTGTTTGTTATTTTCACTTTGACCCAGTGGCAATATTTCATCATTTTATTTGTGCTGCACCCTATATGAAATCTGTAATGCTTTCCTTGAAGTCTCTCTCTCTCTCTCCTCTCTCTCTCTCTCTCCTCTCTCTCTCTCTCTCTCTCTCATCTCCTCTCTCTCTCTCTCTCTCTCTCTCTCTGAAGGACAGACTGGAAGAATAGGCTCTGCCTAAAATCTCAATCCTGAATCGAATAAAGGGTTTTCTGGGTTCTGAGTTCTGAATCTCGCTCTCTCTCTCTCTCTCTCTCTCTCTCTCTCTCTCTCTCTCTCTCTCTCTCTCTCTCTCTCTCTCTCTCATCTCTCCTCTCTCACTCACACACACACACACACACACACACACACACCACACATACATAACATAATATATATATATATATATAGATATATATATATATACATATATACATGGGCCTACTTCAGTTTAGACAAACATACAACATGCACGTGCTGACTATGTATGATACAAAAAGAAAGCACCCCCCCCCCCCTCTCTTTACACCCTCGTTGATACGTGTAAAAAGTATATAACACGCACGTGATGTCTTTGCATAATGATAGATAAAGAAACACCCATACTGTTTTTCATTCACTGTTGTGCCTAAAACCAATAAAAGAAAAGAGAGTAGTTTTACACACCATTCAGGCAATAAGCTGACTAAAAAAAAATATCGTGGTACGGAAAAGTGTTCATAAACGAAAGAACACAATTTTGTTCTTCGGATGGTGTTTTAAGCGCACAGTATTTTCGTCTCCTTATTGAGAAAAAAAAAAAACTGTTTACATCAATGTCTATTTCCGGCTGAGCAAACGTACTTGCGTGATCGGGCTTTTCTGTACCATCAATATTTCTGTACTAAAGGAGATTGGGTTCTCTGGGCCGGACACCTTGAATTTTTTTACCCGTCTGTAGAAACTCGCATGGAATAAAAGATTCAGTGCTTCCTTCAGGTATTAACACCTCTCACAGCGTTTCTTTTGGAGTTAAAACAACAATCGGAATAACTGAACACTGCCGTTGAAGAGAATGAATTATGGGTGAGAGTGGGTGGAATAGTCCGCACGAGAACACACACAGACGCAGTGAAAATTCACCTGAATTCGTGAAATGAACTCAAATGATTGGACGTTGAAAAATATATTTCTATCTCCGAGGAGAGAATGGCGTGATTAGGTTCGCAACTAATAGAAAGATGTCTTCATTCAAAACCGCAGTGAATGAGCATAATTGAAGCAGTTGCCACTTTAGAAGAGTCTTAACATGAATATTTACTTTTAGAATTTTGTGGACTGGCAGACTTTTCGTGCCTTTTTAAAATGCAAATTTATGGAAACAAATGTCTTCTACATAAGTAGTATTCCGGATTGATTTCATTACCTGGTTTTGCATTACAGTCTGGCCGTTCAATTTCCTCTGCCACGGAAGCCATGTTTTTGTTCTGCGTCTTTTAGTCTGTTCGTCTGTCAGTAATTAGCAAACTTATCGATTAAAAGTGCTCAACCGATTTTAAACAAATTTGGTTGACAAGATGACAGAGGGGCTACGGAGCAAACTCTTCAGGGTTGTATGGATCTATAGTACAGATCCAAATCCAGGACCAGATCCAGGCTTAAAATCGTTATATGGCCTCCACAGTCGGGTGACGTATGAGCAAGATAACTTCTGTATTAGTAATTATCTTAAGCAGAACGGTCAACGTGCTGTTAGTTTTGGAATTGATATTGTTTTCATATCTACATTATTGTTATCATATTATGTATTTTAATTCTAATTAAAAACAATTATCGTTATTAATATTACATCATTCACGACATGATTTTCTGCGCGCTCATATTCCTCTACCAAGCATGAATTGACTGAATGTTTGCTACACTCAATGCTCACCTGCTGAGCAGCATAATCTGCGCAGGACATGGGGTGCTTGTAAACAGCATTAATGGATACCTCCATCTTTCACCATCGCGGTGTTGTACGATCCGCGAAATGGCATCAAGGATTGCCAGGATTCCCACATCAAGTGCAAATGTGCTAAGAAAACATAGTGTGATGCCTTTTTTGTGCTTTACAAATCTCTGAGAGAGAGAGAGAGAGAGAGAGAGAGAGAGAGAGAGAGAGAGAGAGAGAGAGAGAGAGAGAGAGAGAGAGAGAGGAGAGAGAGAGAGAGAGAGAGAGAGGAGAGAGAGAGGGAAGAGAGAGAGAGAGAGAGAGAGAGAGAGAGAGAGAGAGAGAGAGAGAGAGAGAGAGAGAGGAGAAAGAAGAAGCTCAAAATAAAGCTCACAGAAGTAGCCATAAGGAAAAAGTGATGTAAAACATTTGGAAATACTCTTAACAGTCGAAAGCTCCCCAAATTATACGCATGTCTTTTCACGCTTTGGTACGGGGTGTACACACACACACACACACACACACACACACACACACACACACACACACACACGCACGCACGCATGCACGCACGCACGCACGCACGCACGCACGCACGCACGCACACACACACACACACACACACACACACACACACACACACACACATACACACACACACATCCCATAAACAAACATATTTCATTGTGACAAATGACGTAAATATGAATGTGTATTCACAGACGTATAACTATGTATATATATATATATATATATATATATATATATATATATATATATATATATATATATATATATATATATATATATATATATATTTCTGTGTGCGTGCGTGCGTGCGTGCGTGCGTGTGTGTGTGTGTGTGTGTGTGTGTGTGTGTGTGTGTGTGTGTGTATACCAAGTCATACTACTAATGATGGAGAATTGTTAGCCTGCACTTGTTTTCCTCCCACAACTTAATTGCTCAGCATTATATCGTTTGGTCAATCAGTGGGCGATTGCAATTCATAGGAGATCCAAGTAAAGGTTGCTCTCTACAATTCTTAGCCGCTGACAATGCTTGGGTCGCTGAACAGCAGAGCTGACCACTCAGACTGTTCCATATTTTTTTTTTATCTCCCTTGCATCTTTGAATGGATCCTCAAGCATAGGCTTAAAGACTGTGCCCCACATTTTGTACTATCTGCATAATGTTGTCAGCTTTTCAGCAACTTATTTCCTCTCCACACTTTCCTTTTGTTTCGTTTACAACCCTCTGCTGGCTGCTTTAGGGGGTGCTGTTGGATTCTTTTTCGAACTCTTGGAGGTGAGAACACCACAGAATTATGGACTGTGGTGTGTCTCTATTTGACGCCAAGAGCGCAGACACAGTAAAACCGTGTCTTCATCATGAGTGCGATTCAGCGGACGAAAAACCTAGGAGCAGGGCAATACAATCAGATCTGTTTTCAAGAGGAATTACAATGGTTCTCTCAAATAGCGAGTGAAAAATTTCAAATTTACCATGTATTTTCGTAATTCTATGTTTCCAGCTTTTTCACCTTCAATTTTTCTTCT
>JADBJO010006465.1:127500-133198 GCA_016801955.1 Conus betulinus | reverse complement strand
CGTTTATACAGACTAGTTTCATGAACTTATGAATATGTATTGAACTGCCAGGAAAGAAAGATAACTTGTACAGAACTTCGTGGGCACGCTGAACTTCACTGAGATATTCGAATAGTCGTTTTATGTCACAAGTCCTGAAGACAGTCTATGATTGAAACCTTGACGAAACGTTCGTTCCCCCCCCCCCCCCCCCCCCCCCCTCTATTTTCAGATGTTCTGAGCATCCTCAAAGGTAGTTTGTATTGTTCACGGAAGATCGGTGGTCAAAAATCGTTTTTGGTATTCGAATAGTCATTTTTGTATGCGTACATTGAAAAAAAAAACAACCCTGCATTATGCAATGAATATACTAATGTTTGAATTTGTCAAAGCATCACAATTCAAACGCGTGTTTGTTACATGAAATTTTAACATGTGATTTAATGTATTTCTTTTGCAATGACCTAACCAAAGTCAAAATTGTTAACCTCACAGTTAAATTGTTTTTGTAAAATTTCTAGTTTAAATAAAAGTACCCCTTCCATTCATACAGACCAGTCCAAACTAACCAGGCAAGAGAGGTTGCTGAGGCTGTATTCTTGTAAGGGTTGAAAGGATGAAACTGTTTGTGCATTGAAATTTAGGATTTCACGGCATTAGTCAAGTGTGTGTCATTAAATGCCTTAACACTAAATTGTCTTCAGTTTTCTCTTGCTACTTTGATTTAAAAGAAAAAAAAGAAAACGGTTATCTTGCTCTTCTTCTAATAAAAGTCTTCCGAGATCTAGCACATGAACAGCAGACATAGAGACTAGTGGGCAAGGCGTCAGAATCTGGATGGTCGTCTGGCCTGCCCCACCCGATGAGCTCTGATGACGTCATCCAGGCTCCACTCCTTTGGTCCATCTGCGCTGTTCAGAGCGTCGCTCACTGCCTCAAACACACATGTCAAAATCTTCACGTTCGCCTCTGTGGGGAATCCCCAACAATCGAAGATGATCTCTTCTTGAGTGTTGTTCTAATATGTCCATTTCTGTTTTCATGTGTGTGTGATGTCCTCTTTCAGTTCACTCACAGCCTTGGTCAGTTTCCTGGTTCCCTCTTTTCTGTCTGTCATTTCTTCATGTAGTCCTGACAAGTCTGTCGATAAAAAGAGTCACTGTTCCTGCAATGTCTTTCTCATCTCTTTCAAGTTTGTCACATCTTTGATTGATTTCTACATCCTGGTCTTTCACGTACACAAGTTCAGATTTGATGTCTCTCTCAGATCGGTTCTAATCATTATTGGTTTGATCGTTCAGATGTTGTTGGAGTGACTGCATAATCTTCGTGACGATGTCGTCCCCGTCAACTACTGCTGCTGCCGTAGCTCCCGTCTCCTTCCCTTGTGACTTGGGGTCTTAATTAAACGGTCCAGGATTTTCTTCCACGTCACCACTAAGTCGCAGACGCCATACGGAGTACGCAGCGTGTAACGCGCGCACATCATGGCAACTAGCGCTGTCACGTGCAGAGCGCACGGACTGACACTGCCACCGTCATGGTCACCGAGCTCTAGCCTGTTTTCTTCTTCCCCACAACTCAGTTCCGACCAAACCTTTTTCTTCGTATGACCACAAAGTTTCAGATGTAAAGCTTCTCCTGTGGTTCCCTTCGAAACTAGCCGCAAGTGCAATCACCAGACCACAATGGCAAAATGTCAACATGACATCTCCCACCGACACACCCCTGCGAATGCACGCTTCATTGCTCACCTTTCTGCCTTTCATCATAATTGTTGCTCTCCATGTAACGGCCGAATGAAAATGTCCAATTCCCCCCCCCCCCCCCCCCCCCCCCCCTCCCACGTCAGCAAATCACACACACTGATAGAATTTCAACTTCACTGACACTTTAACAGTTCGCTTTTTTCCAAAATGACCGGAGCTGAGTCACTGAAGACGCTGAACTACAGCAATTCAAACAGAGCACGTTACAGTGCCTGTTGTCACTCCGCCGTCTTGCGCGTGCCCCACGTGCCCTCCCAAATAGCAAGCGTTGCTAGGTTGTAATCTAATCATAATGCACGTGCTGAGACAAAAAGATCATCGCACATCGCACCGATTCATTTCGGAATGATCCGATGTGTGTGTGTGTGTGTGTGTGTGTGTGTTGGAAGGGGGAGGTGAGGGGCGAAGGGGAGAGGTAAAAGGGAAGGGAGAGGAAGAGTGAAGAGGACAGGGTGGGAGAAAAAGAACGGCGGAGACGTGTGTTTGAGTTCGTATGGAATTTCAGCTTTCGGTATTGGTGAACAGAATTCTGTTCCTCTCCTCCACAGGGCTCCAGTGCTGAATGAACAATGAACCATTGCCAGTGTCAGTGTCAGCGTCAGGCTCTCTCTCTCTTGAATGAGCGTGCTTGATCATGAATCATGTGGACCATCATCAACAACAATGGTTTGATCAGCCGTGTTTCTGCTATTTCTTTATTAATCAAGATCTGAACGACAACAACAACAGCAAAAAACAAAGAAAGAAAACAAAGCAGAAAAGAAAACAACAACATGAAATTATGCACCACCACCAAGAAAACACAATGAGGTACACTACGAAAACAAACTGGGAGAGAAAAACAGTCTGGATATCTGAAAGGAACTAAAATGGCGAGAACTAGGGTTTAAAGACTTGCAGATGTTGGGAAAAGTTGTGGAAAGTGTAAGGACGAAAAGGACAGTGCAGGGGTGGACGGAGAGGGAAGTGAAGTGAGAGTAGGGGATAGAAGGCCACGAACCAATGAGCCGACCTCCATTACCATGGCGAGGGCGGACAGAGCAGCAGAAGACTTCCTCCTTCCTCAGCGCTTCCCTTCCTGTCCCTGCCACTTCGGAACGCCATAGCCCCATGCCATGAAAAGAGCACAGCTCTCAGGACATCAGTGTGGTTCACAGACCGCTGTCAGGACATCAGTGTGGTTCACAGACAGCTGTCAGGACATCAGTGTGGTTTCACAGACAGCTGTCAGGACATCAGTGTGGTTCACAGACCGCTGTCAGGACATCAGTGTGGTTCACAGACCGCTGTCAGGACATCAGTGTGGTTTACAGACAGCTCTCAGGACATCAGTGTGGTTCACAGACAGCTGTCAGGACATCAGTGTGGTTCACAGACAGCTCTCAGGACATCAGTGTGGTACACAGACAGCTGTCAGGACATCAGTGTGGTACACAGACAGCTGTCAAGACATCAGTGTGGTTCACAGACAGCTCTCAGGACGTCAGTGTGGTTCACAGACAGCTCTCAGGACATCAGTGTGGTTCACAGACAGCTGTCAGGACGTCAGTGTGGTTCACAGACAGCTGCCAGGACATC
This sequence comes from Conus betulinus, assembly GCA_016801955.1. Lineage (NCBI taxonomy): Eukaryota > Metazoa > Mollusca > Gastropoda > Neogastropoda > Conidae > Conus > Conus betulinus. Next base: position 129,872 of record JADBJO010006465.1, on the reverse strand, counting down.
AGTGTGGTTCACAGACAGCTGTCAGGACATCAGTGTGGTTCACAGACAGCTGTCAGGACATTAGTGTGGTTCACAGACAGCTCTCAGGACATCAGTGTGGTTCAAGAAGGAGAAAAGGAATTGACAAGGTGTTGTGAAACTGGCAGACCATGGCGACCATGAAAAACGCTTGTGTGTGTGTGTGTGTGTGTGTGTGTGTGTGTGTGTGTGTGTGTGTGTGTGTGTGTGTGTGTGTGTGAGTGTGTATGCGTACGTGTGCGTAAACGTGCGTGCATACGTACATGCGTACGTGCATGTGTGTGTGTGTGTGTATGTTGTGTGTGTGTGTGTGTGTGTGTGTGTGTGTGTGTGTGTGTGTGTGTGTGTGTGCGTGCGTGTGTGCATCCATGCGTGCATGTGTGCGTGCGTGTGTGCGTGTGTGTGAGTCTGCGCGCGCCCCGCCCGCGCGCGCGCGTGTGTGTGTGTGTACATGTGTGCGTGCGTGCGTGCGTGCGTGCGTGCGTGTGTGTGTGTGTGTGTGTGTGTGTGTGTGTTGTGTGTGTGGCTTTGGGTTGTGCATGCGTGTGTGTGTCGTGTGTGTGTGTGTGTGTGTGTGTGTGTGTGTGTGTGTGTGTGTCCATTGCAGCCTGTTAATGGCAGGTCGTGGTCTGGGGAGAGGGAGGTTTATGTTGGTCGTTCACTTCGTGAAGCGAGAGCTGTTCAATTTGGAAAGAACGAAATAGTCTGGTCACCCCAACTTTTTTTTTACGTGTTTACGTAAAAGGGCAGAGACAGGAAAATGGAGATGGGGTGGGGTGTGGGGACGGGGTGAGATGGGGGCGTGTTGATGGGGAGGGAGGGTAGTGCCGGGAGAGGCGGAGGGAGCAGAGCGACTGGAAAGCTGCCAATGACCATTTCTATACCTTCATTGATCTGAATGATTCTGCCAGCTGCTCTGCTACTTGTTTTTAATCAAAGAAATCGAAAAAAAATAATAAAATAAGATATAAACGAGGCAGCAAAGAAAATCAAACAGGTAATAAAAAGGACGAAAGAAAGGGAGCTAGGAAGGAAATATGACACATGGGAAGAGATACAGAGGTTAAATAAATTTTAAAAAGTCCAGGAAGAATGCCAGAAAGAAAGACATGTGTGTGTTTAGAGCCAGACGATGGAAAATCTGGGGAGTCTGGAACGCTCCTCCTCCTTAGCAAAAATTGCAGTGTGACCTCATTGTCCCCTTTGTTTTTTACTGTAGAAAGACTCCAGGACCCCCTGTGTGTGTGTGTGTGTGTGTGTGTGTGTGTGTGTGTGTGTGTGTGTGTGTGTGTGTGTGCATGCGCGCTTACGTGTGTGTGTGTGTGTGTGTGTGTGTGTGTGTGTGTGTGTGTGTGTGTGGTGTGTGTGTGTGTGTGTGTGTGTGTGTGTGTGTGTGTGTGTGTGCGTGTGTGTGTGCGCGTGCTTGCGCGTATGCACCCTGCCATTACTAAACCAGCAGATTTGACACCAGAAGATGCTTTGATTATTTCTCCCATCTGTTTGATGACAGTGCTGTACACAAGAAAGTGACCACAAAGTTCTTGATGATTGCTTGGCTGGCGACTAGACCGTTTGCCTAGAAGAAACTTGACTTTTTTCCTTTATCTTGAATTCAGACACTGCATCACGTTCTCAGCCAGCACGCACATTTCTGCAACGTCCTACAGTAAAATTCTGCAGTCTTACCATGATGAACATTGTTCTTATTTTTTTTTTTTTAATTCCCTTTCGTTTTATCCTGGCAGTAAATGTGAACAGGATGTACACTGTAAGCCTCAATGCAACCACATTTACCAGCACAACTTGTCCTTCAACTGTACTTCCCCCCCCCTCGTCATTGCATACATTTCCCTCGGGAAGCAAACCTAATACTAATGTAAGCCAGCTAGCCATCAGAGCGACACGCATGTCTCTAAGCCCCAATTTACAACGGACACTCACGCCTTTCAACAAATAGTGTAAAAACACCACAGGGAACCAAGAAAACGTCTGCGTGGCAAAGTACTGTTTTATTGCTCATGAAATGTAGTATCCTCTCTCCTCATTCCCTTGAGAGGGAGGAAATGCCAAAGAGCAATATGTGTTTCTATGACAATGAAAAATTCTCATCCCTCCAGGGTCTGAAACGCTAATAGCTACAGGTCAGCTTCAAAACCTGACATAGGGATGGAGCTAATGGTTGTGAAATCGAAGGATCCGACACTGTTTGGTTTCACTTTGGTGATGAAATGTTCGGGGGAAGTTACCATATCAGATGGTATTGTCTTGTAAACGATAGGTCGTAAGGTGCCTCAAGGGACACACTTTGGCTCTATTGCTAAGTTTTCATCGTGCCATTTCGGCATTCTTCTCGT
>JADBJO010006465.1:122500-125000 GCA_016801955.1 Conus betulinus | reverse complement strand
GAGACAGTCGGACAAACATACAGAGGCAGACACACGAAGACTGAGAGTAACGCTCGCGTTCTCCTTACGCTGACATGCCTCTGTGTCTCAGGAACTGTAGTCGAATAATTAGATGTAATCATAAGAATAGTATGGTGCAGAGGTGGAAAGAAAAATACACTTACAAACAGATAGAGAAACAGACATATTTAGAAGGAAAGTCGAAAACACGCTTTGAAGAAAAAAGAAAGAAGAAACTGGAAAACGATCTTCATTTGACGTTTGCTGTAGGATTAGCGGAAATCTGACAGATAAATCATCGGACAACAATAAAAAATAGTTACAATAAACCCTGTCATTAGAAGATACCTACGTTTTTGAGCCAGCAGTTCATTCCTCCATGAAGTATTTACTAAAAAATATTATTGTTACTTTATGTCTCTCATTACGCGGAGATCAAGCATTAAAGTGAATTTTAGCAAAGACAGAAAAAAAAGTAAATCGAAGGCGAGCAGATCCTTGTTGTTTTCGTACATTCTGTAAATCAACATCAAGACCTTAGTGACTGGTATCTTTACCAAATCGTCTTGACCATGGCAACAAACAATGCCCAGTTCTTTGACCTTTTCTACAGCTGACACTCCATCAAAGAAGAGAGGTTGTTTACCACCAGGGAATCTGGTTCACCGCCACTGCTTGACCACGCAGACGTCAAATTCCCATGGTGCTCTAAACACACATGGCGTTGTAATGTACCGTGGCAAGCTGCCTTTGACTGAATATTGCAAGAACTCATAATCTCCTGATGATCTGTTGCTAAACGTCTGTGTCTGCTTCACAGTTAGATGAAGGAACAGATGACTGTGATGAACACAGATGATGTGAAGGAGGAAGAAGAAGCAACACACACACGTCTATGGTCTGTTGGCATGCTTGTGTGTGCTACACTGTCAGGTGAAGAGGCAGATACACACTGCATTCATGCACAGAAGGGCGAGAACATCGGGGGGAGAAGATGCAGAGTCACACAGTGTGAGCGCATGTTTGTGTGTTTCAGAGAGAGAGAGAGAGAGAGAGAGAGAGAGAGAGAGAGAGAGAGAGAGAGAGAGAGAGAGAGAGAGAGAGAATCATGTCGCTCTGATGTTTAGATGGTATTTTTGTTCTCTGTTTTATGCTGAGTTAACGAATGTGCAGATGGCAATAATGGAGAGAAAGAGAGAGAGAGAGAGAGAGAGAGAGAGAGAGAGAGAGAGAGAGAGAGAGACAGAGAGAGAGCGAGAGAGAGAGAGAGAGAGAGAGAGAGAGAGAGAGAGATGCTTTGTGGCACAAAAGAGAATATTTTGTTTGGAAATAATTCTTGTTTATCCAACGCTAAACGAATTTATAACAAAACAAAACAAAACAAAAATCCAAAACGGACAATACATGGACAAGGACATTTGAAAGAGACAACAAGAACATCAAACACGATTGTATTTTTAGGCAACATTCAAACTTGATGGAAGATTTCATTGCTACACTGTCACAGACAGCTATCAAAATTCAATACAGTCAACCAACAAGTAACCGACTTAAGCAAACGAAAACATATTTTGATGAAGGTGCCATGCTCTAGTCGTTTTTCGCAACCTAAACCAGCTTCACAGTTTTTGTCACTATAGTGACACACACAGCTGTTCATGCATGGTGTGATCAGTATTTCAAAGAATGTTTAAACCAGCCAGACATTTATGCTAAGAGTATATTCAACATGTCACTGACAGAAGCCTGCCCACGTTGCCCTTCATTGTCTTATTATCATAACGATTGCAACATCAACGATTTATCGTTACTTTATTCTTTTTTAACGTTGATTTATTCTAGTTTTTTTTTTTCTTCTTCTGTTGGTCTGTGTCTGTCTGTCTGTCTGTCTCATAGTTATAAACCCTGTGAGCCCATACCCATCCCACTCGTTAACACTGAAAATGAGCTGGTCAGTATCTCCATCCCCTGATCTCCATTTCCCACAGGCAGTAGGCCAAGGTATTGAAGTAAAGTAGTAGGGACATCAGAACCCAGACTAAAAGAACATCATAAAGTTACGCACACACAGTCTCCGGGCAGACGGGCCAAACAGTCCCAGGGATTTAGTGTATGGAGAGAACCAACTGATTGTGAACAGTTCATCAGTTTGTAATGTCTTGTTTTCTTTCTTTTTTCTCCAGCAAGTGACAGCGATCACGAAAGACACAGACTGTCTTTTCCCTCTGAGGATTCCCTGCACAGACGTTGTCTTGGCTGAGCGACTGTCAAGGGATAGATGGTGATGATGCCCAGGCTCTAGTTGTCCTCAGTGACTGGCAGCGAAGAGGGCACTGGTCTTGTGGCCACTGTAGAAGCCTGTTTATTGCGTTGGTAAAGAGAAAAACAAGGTTCCAGCAGACCTGCATGAAGAGCAGGCCCTATTTAAACGAAATACTTTCATTGACAGGACATTAATAAGGAAGTAGGAAACGAAGCTGTGGGGCAAAAAAAAAAAAAA
>JADBJO010006465.1:102500-107500 GCA_016801955.1 Conus betulinus | reverse complement strand
GAGCTGCCAGCTGGCGCTTCATTCAGTCGTTTTCCGTGTCATCCAGCCAATATCGTTGAATATCATTCACTCAATTTCCTTACTTCCTTCATTTCTTTCCATTTCTCACGCTGGGTACATGCTATGTGTAACGTGTCATCCATACCAACGGCCAGACTGGCCTTCTCTTCCGAAAGTTGGTGTGTGCGTTTACGTATGTGCAAAATGTTATGCGTGCATTCACACACGGAAACTTGGTTTATAGTCTCATTCGAAAGATTTCATTATTTCCATCGTCTGTCTGCCTTTTCTCTGTGCCCCCCTGCACTGTGCCACTCATGATCCTTTTTGTCTCCCTGCACTGTGCCACTCATGATCCTTTTTGTCTCCTTGCACTGTGCCACTCATGATCCTTTTTGTCTCCCTGCACTGTGCCACTCATGATCCTTTTTGTCTCCCTGCACTGTGCCACTCATGATCCTTTTTGTCTCCCTGCACTGTGCCACTCATGATCCTTTTTGTCTCCCTGCACTGTGCCACTCATTATCCTTTTTGTCTCCCTGCACTGTGCCATTCATGATCCTTTTGCCCCCTGCACTGTGCCACTCATTATCCTTTTTGTCTCCCTGCGCTGTGCCACTCATGATCCTTTTTGCCCCCCCCCCCCCCCCACACTGTGCCACTCATGACCCCCCCCCTGCACTGTGCCACTCATGAACCCCCCCCCCTGCACTGTGCCACTCAGGATCCTTTGCCCCCCTGCACTGTGCCACTCATGACCCCCCCCCCCTGCACTGTGCCACTCATGATCCTTTTGCCCCCCTGCACTGTGCCACTCATGATCCTTTTGCCCCCCTGCACTGTGTCACTCATGATCCCCCCCTGCACTGTGCCACTCATGATCCCCCCTGCACTGTGCCACTCATGATCCCCCCTGCACTGTGCCACTCATGATCCCCCCTGCACTGTGCCACTCATGATCCCCCCTGCACTGTGCCACTCATGATCCCCCCCCCTGCACTGTGCCACTCATGATCCCCCCGTGCACTGTGCCACTCATGATCCCCCCCTGCACTGTGCCACTCATGATCCCCCCCTGCACTGTGCCACTCATGATCCCCCCCCCCCTGCACTGTGCCACTCATGATCCCCCCCCTGCACTGTGCCACTCATGATCCCCCCTGCACTGTGCCACTCATGATTCCCCCCCCCCCCCCCCCCCCCCCCCCCCTGCACTGTGCCACTCATGATCCCCCCTGCACTGTGCCACTCATGATTCTCCCCCCCCCCTGCACTGTGCCACTCATGATTCCCCCCCCCCCCACCCCCCCCCCCCCTGCACTGTGCCACTCATGATTCTCCCCCCCCCCCCCCCACTGTGCCACTCATGATTCCCCCCCCCCTGCACTGTGCCACTCATGATCCCCCCCACCCTGCACTGTGCCACTCATGATCCCCCCCCCCCCCCCACTGCACTGTGCCACTCATGATTCCCCCCCCTGCACTGTGCCACTCATGATTCCCCCCCCTGCACTGTGCCACTCATGATCCCCCCCCTGCACTGTGCCACTCATGATCCCCCCCCCTGCACTGTGCCACTCATGATCCCCCCCTGCACTGTGCCACTCATGTGCCACTCATGATCCCCCCCCCTGCACTGTGCCACTCATGATCCCCCCGTGCACCACTCCCCCCCCCCCCCCCCCCCCCCCCCTGCCCTGTGCCACTCATGATCATTTTTGCCAAGCCAGCTGTTCCGACCCGCATGCATTATGTATCACAGTCATATTTTTAACAGTTACCGAACAACACCTCCCCGAGAAGCAAGCAGTTATCATGGCAACAGAAAGTCACACAAACGTTTTGTGAGACCTAGTAAAGAGGTCAGATGTCAACTATCAACATTCTTTATCTCTAATGACCAATGGGATGAAAACAAGCTATTGTAGATAGGTCAGGTGTGCTGGAAAGGCATGTATGTATGGAAAGAACCGGAAACCGTGAAAATACCTGCTCACACTTCGTGGACGCGCCAAAATAGGTGCAACGAAAAAAAAAAAAAAAAAAAGGAAAAAAAAAAAAAAAAGAAAATTCACACATATATACGAACAAATAGAAATTACGGAATAAGTGTTCTTAACAAAAAAATCCAAACAAACAAAAAAGAAAAAAAAAAGAGAGCAGCTATGTTCGCATACATCATTTTAAGATGCTAAGAACCGTTCTGTTGTATCTAAACATGTGTTCTCTCCCGTGAGTTTACCTGTTGCTGAGTGTTGTTGTTGATGGTGATGCTGCAGTGATACTGTTTCATTTTTGGCTAAATTTTGCTGATAAATGCTGTAGTGATGCTATGTAAATTTTGGTTAAGGTTGCTGATAAATGCTGCAGTGATACCATGTCATTTTTGGTTAATGTTGCTGATAAATGCTACAGTGATACTATGTCATTTTTGGTGACGTTGCTAATAAATTCTGTAATGATACTATGTCATTTTTTGCAATATTGCTGATAAATGCTGTAGTGATACTGTGTCAATTTTGGTTAATATTGCTAATAACAAACGTTGCAAACATAGCTGCAGAGTTGCACGTGGCCATGATTCTGGATCGATAATTAACGAAGGACAGAGAAAAGAGCTCCCAGGATTCAGAACTGCAGACTGACGAACTGTCTTTGGGGGGAAACTGGAAGTTTCGATCGAGACCATTGCAGACAAAAACAAAACAAAATAAAACCAACAGAAAAACCCCATCGGTACGGGATTGGAAATAAGATTGGGAGATAATGAAGAAAAAGGAGAAAAAAGTGACAAAGAACAAAATAAACATAAAAAACCAAATTGAAGGCAAAGAGAACAAAGAAGACGGAAAAAGGTAAAGAAGGAAGAAAAAAAAAAGAGAAAGGGACCTGAAAGGAAGAAAAGAAAGGAAGGAAGTAAGAAAGAAGGAAGTCGCAAACAAAAAGAGACAGAAAAAAATGAGAAGAACGAGAAGAAAAGGAAAAAAGAAAAGAAAAGAAAAGAGGAGTAAAAAAGAAGAGAAAGCTAAAAGAAAAATAAGCAAATAACGAGGGGGAAGACAGAGAAGGAGTAGTTGAAACTGCAGGAACAAGAGCAGTAGAAAGGAAAAAAAGAAGGCACAGGCACAAAAGACAGGCTGCAAACAAAGCGAATAAAAACACGTTTATTTCACGTGCAGGAAAAAAGTTGGGGTGACAACACGCGCAAACAAACAATTTCTTCATCATTGTAAGAATCACATAGCAAAATTAGGAGGACAGAGGATACGTTTGGGGAGTCTTGAGGAAATGGATGGTAAAGGTAAGTATTTAAACCCTTAGCTTGTGGACACAACCTTCTTTTCTACTTGGCCAGAGTCGCTTTTCTACTTAGCCAGAGTCGACTTTCGTCTCGTTCAAGAGATTCATCGGTAGGACTCGGTTTGCTTATGTTAGGCCATGCATGGTATTTGAATGTTTGCCTCCTACAATCCTTTTTCAAACCACGAGGATTGGGCTCAAAGATTTCCCCCTTTCTTAAAATGATTATTCTTCATTCAGGTAGTCATTCATTTATTTCAGAAACTATTTTCGTACACTACATTTTCCCATTTCCCTAATCGACACTTTGCTTGGTTATTTTGGTATGCCGTTGGATTGCATTTTTTTTTCTCCTGCGGTGGAGAGAATGCCACAGATTCATACGTAGTATATATTCATTTCATACAAAGCCTCTCTCTCTCTCTCTCTCTCTCTCTCTCTCTCTCTCTCTCAATATACATGAACATATTTTGCCTCTGTCCTCCAAGCATACACACATGAAATATGACATGGTATTGTTGGATGAGTGTGGATGGCGAGCTAACACTTTATGATAGTCCGACGACTTTGGCCATGAAGAAATTACTGCATCTCAATTTCTTGGTTTTGTTCTATCTTCAACGCGCTACTTCACTATTACTCTAGTCTTCACTGACCTGTGATCAAGACTTGTCGGGTAGGCCACCCTCATAAGTCTGGCTGTGAAGGATGTTAAAAGATGTTTAAAAGCTGCTTTCATCATTTGGTGAGTGATGTTCTCACAGGTTGGTGAGAGAAACTGTCAAAAGCATCCTACAGAAGTCAGATCCATTCAAACAACTAAGATGCAGCACAAAAGAGGATTGCATGGTGTGTAGAGGAGGAAAGGGGAACTGTAGAAGAGAAGGTGTGACATATGAGATAAGATGCAGTGAGTGCAGCTGTGTGTACGTCGGTGAAACAGCACGCACTGGGCACTACCGAGGCCTACAACACATGACAGCCTTGTTGAAAAGAGACCCTAGTTCAGTGCTGTGGCGACACACAGTGCAGACACACAGCAGTAATGACCCACCCCTCAGTACAGCATGGTGATAACAAGTTACCAAGAAACTGCCCTAGAAAGACAAATCACTGAAGCTGTCAAAATAAACAACACACCAACTGAGTTGAGACTCAACACAAGAGAGGAGTGGGGCCACACTCAGCTGGTGAGAACATCTCTCACCAATCTGTGAGAACATCACTCACCAAATGATGAAAGCAGCTTTTAAACATCTTTTAACATCCTTCACAGCCAGACTTATGAGGGTGGCCTACCCGACAAGTCTTGATCACAGGTCAGTGAAGACTAGAGTAATAGTGAAGTAGCACGTTGAAGATAGAACAAAACCAAGAAAATGAGAAACCTTGCCCTAATCTCCAAGAAAGAAAAGATCGCATGTGATACACTAAAATGAAATCACCTCCCCATTTTTTTAACTGAATGTTCATTTTGTTGTTCTTTCTGAAAAACAAAACAAACACAAAAAAAAAAACAAACACACTAACACAGGAGAAAAAAGGATTAAAGGAGTTTAAGGACTGAATAAAAAGCAACCAGTAAACCAGTAAATAAACGAAAAAAAAAATGCAGGGGGGGGGGGGGGGGGGGGGGAGAGGGAGAGGGAGAGAGAGAGAGAGAGAGAGAGAGAGAGAGAGAGAGAGAGAGAGAATGCGAA
>JADBJO010006465.1:87500-97500 GCA_016801955.1 Conus betulinus | reverse complement strand
CAGTAACTTCCGTTTTAAGAGGTAACAGCTGCATTATCAGTATACCCACTTGTTTATCTGTGGGTCCCTTCTCACTGTGCCTCTCTCTGTCTTCCTCTTCTGGGAGACTCGAAGTAACTCCAGAGTAAGCTATCAATTCGTCGTTCACTATTAATTCCTTAATTTCAGGTTTAACCTTTTTTGGCAGGGTAAGGAAGGAGCTTTCCACTTATTACCAGTTTTCATAAAGAAGCCAGTGTCTTTAATCCCGATTCATCCCTTGTCTGCCGCCTCACCCCTCTGTCCTACTCCTTCCTCTCTAATCACCTGTTTCTTGCTATCCCATCCCCTTTTCACCACCCACCCACCCTGCTTTTTTCTAGTAGTCTCAGATAGATTCTCCAACCGCAGTTACGTCGCTGAACTTGCGTCAAGCTGTCAGTGTTTTGTTCCCTTTTGGAGAACCTGTCCAATTGGGAAAGTCAACCATGTCTTCCCTATGTCTTTTGCAGAACCTATCCAATTGAAAGCGTCAACCAGTTTTCCCTATGGAGAGCCTTTCTAATTGAAAAAGCCAACTAGTCTGTTCCCTTTTGCCTTTTGGAGAGCCTATCCAATTGGAAAAGTCAACAACATTTTTTTTCTGTGACTTTTGGATAGTCTATTCAATTGAAAAAAAATCTTTTCCTTTTCCTTTCGGAGAACCTACGCACTTAAAACAGTCAACATTTTGTTTTTGCTTTTCCTTTTGGAGAGCCTGTCTAAACTGAAAAAAGTCAACCAGATTTTTCTTATTCCTTTTGGAGAGCCTATCCAGTTTGAAAACGAGCCTTTGCTTTTGGAGATCCCAACTGAAAACGTCAACCATGTTTTTCCTTTGCTTTTGGAGAGCCTATCCAATTGAAAACGTCAACCAGGTTTTTCCTTTTGCTTTTGGAGAGCCTATCCAACTGAAAACGTCAACCAGTTTTTCCTTTAGCTTTTGGAGAGCCTTTCCAATTGAAAACGTCAACCAGTTAATCTGCCCATCACTTTGCCATGGCTGTGAAGAAAGTAGCTTCGTTCTAATCAAATTACCCTCTATCTTGGCTACGAACACTGGGTCGCGTCTCTGGTGGTTTTAGACCACTTGAAAGGATTTTATTTTGAACGTGGCAGACGACAATACGACCCCACCTACCCCCCTTCCCCTTCTCTCTCCTTTTCTATATTCCAGTTGATTATTTCATGCCCCTTCCTATCAGCCTCACACCATTCCTTACTCGTTATGGAAGTGTATCGGGTTTCTTAAAAAAAAAACAACCCCCCCAAAAAAAAAACCAGCATTTAATATATATCGACATGCCACTCACACGTCTCCTGTTTAATCACGTGTCTGTGACAGCTTTTCAAAGATGTAATGTACGCTGACAGAATTCATTACGCTGTTATATTTTCCTAAACATAGTAAACAAAAAGATCTGTGAACAGCTCCCCCTTTTACAACAAACCTCATCCCCCGTCCCTATTCCCCCTCCTCATGCTAAAAATAGCTTTTCGTGACGTCATAATAAATCTCTCTCTCTCTCTCTCTCTCTCTCTCTCTCTCCTCTCTCTCCCCCCCCCCCCCCCCTGTTTCGTCCCCGCCCCCACCTCCTTCCCTATTCCATACTAGCCTTTGCAACTATTACCCTTCTTTCCAAAACCTCTAGTTCCCTTTCTCTTCCTCTTCCTCCCTCATCCCTCCGCCTGTGACTCTCTCAATATCGAACGAAATATTTCACCATAATGTAGTGATGTCACAAGACAAACTGTCCTATTGACTGATCTCACTCCTTTTGTCGGCAGTCGTTTTCTTTTAATGTCTGTTTATTAGTGACCCGTTTCTCCAATCCAGACACCGTCAGCCATAGCATTCATCTTAGCCCTCGTCGATCCACAATGAATCATTGGCAGCTGTGATGAAATGAGTTCTCCCAGCAGTCAAATTACCGCCATCTGACCGTCGGCAGTACTGAGGAAATGGTGGGGTTGGTGTCTGACGGTTTGTTCTGGTTGACAGGGTTTCCGGCACCGCGGACGACAATCCGGGGACTCGCATTCACCCTGACCTTTGCCACTTCAGTCTAAGAGCCAAGTCCACTGGACCAGACGACTCCACTCTGGAACTGTCTTCCTCTGTCAGTCATTCTGCCAGTCAGTCTGTCTGTCTCTCCCTATAACACACACACATTAACACTCACACACACACACTCCCTATACACACACACACACACACACACACACACACACACACACACACACACACACACACACACCACACACACACACACACACACACACACACACGACACACGCACGCACGCACGCACACACACACACACACACACACACACACACACACACACACACGCACACACACACACACACGCACACACACACACACACACACACACACACACACACACACAAAATGAATCAGAAAAAAGATTTTTGTCACACCATATTGACTAATGGCATTCAAACAAGAGTAGCATTGTAATCACAGATGCTGTTTTTGCCAAGTTCGCGTAAGCTTTCAACCAGTTTGAACGTATTTATCTCTATATAAAATATATATGGTTTATTTCCGATTATGTAAAACTGACTTCTTGAAAAAAAGAAGTCTTTCAAGAATCTTCGTTGTCTTCTATTGTTCCAGCCCAGTATGGAATTTATCAGGGTTCTCTTTTAGGTCCTGTTTTCTTTTCACCTTCTACTTCATTTCATATTCTCTTGTAATTTGGGTTCTTTGCTGTTAAAACTATTATTTGTTATATAAAGAGAAAAACTCTGATGGTGTATGCGCTTCCACACAGGATGTTATTAAAACTTTCGGTCTCCCGTATGAAAGAGAGCCGTTTTGCAATTCACCCCACAACATCCAAGTTCATGTTAAACGCAACAAGACAGTAATGACATAACCTGAAGACAAGCGCTTTTAAAGATATTTAAAAAATAGATAATACACTGATGAGCTATGGACGGTTTGCCCATTTTGGAAGGTCTACTCTGCATTTCAAACCATCTACTCCATCCCAGTTTCATGTCCTAGTGTCAGACCCCCAGACAGTGATTTGTGACCTCCTGTCGAGTAGTATGTCCTTACTGGAGCTTCAGGTGGCATTGTGTTTCCTCTGGCACTGCTGATGGTCTGTGCGATCTCCTTTAGGTTTCCACATGTACCTTCCCTGAGCGCTGCGCAGCGTGAATTCAGGACGCATTACACCTTCTGCTCGCCTTGACAGAGCGGGCAAGCAGGGTCATCTGATGTCACCAGCTTCAGATTCGAGGGCCGGGGGTCAAATAAAGGTTGAGGATGAAGCTGATCGATGAGTCATTTCATTCTAGTTAAGGCTTCGGTGGTAGTGCTTTTTTTCACGTAGTCCACTTGTCCCTGCTGGCCCCGCTGGATTGCTTTCTGGATTCTGTTTATTGTAGACTTTCTTCTGCCATTTGCTAAATTGGTTTTCCCCTCTTTGTGTCTTTCACGGAGTTTTCATACCATCTTTCAGGGATCTTGAAAGGTTCTTCTGTCAATATTGGGATGGCATGGGTGACTACAGTCAATGTATCTGTTCCAGCTACTTTTCATTCCCACAGGGAAAGGAGTCATGATTGATTTGGTTTGGAAGTCATCCTCCATGGAGCAAATAGCCGTCTAACTGCTTCAGTATTTCGCTTGTTTTATCATCCTCATTGAAAACCACTGTTGTGAAGGCTTTTAGATGGGGCATCTGGTATTGCTTTCTGAGGTCTGTTGAGCTTGTATGGCTCATGGCGGCTTATAAAGATGACCTTCATTAACAGGACACCTATAGGTTAGGAGAACTGCATTAACAATAAGAGAAACACAGCACATACAGGATAGGAGAAACTGCAGGATAACTACGCATACAGTATAGGAGAAACTGCATTACAGCAGCATTAGGATAGGAGAAACATTAACAGCACATACAGGATAGGATAGGAGAAACTGCATTAACAGCACATACAGGATAGGAGAAACTGCATTAACACGCAGGATAGGAGAAACATACAGGTTAGGAGAAACTGCATTAACAGCACATACAGGATAGGTGAAACTGCATTAACAGCACATACAGGATAGGAAACTGCAAACTGCAACAACAACACATACAGGATTGGAGAAACTGCAACAAACACATACAGGATAGGAGAAGAAACTGCAACACAACACATACAGGATAGGAGAAACTGCAACAACAACACATACAGGATAGGAGAAACTGCAATGACTGCACGGCCCATTGCAATGCCAGCTTCCAGGCTGATCCAGTGTGTTGTGCATTCCTTTGCAGAGAACGTTCCTAAGAAGCCATGGAAACACCTTTTCAACTGTCTTAGACGCCCTTTGGGACATAATACATCTTGAGGGCCAGCTGAACCATCTTGTGTGGAACTGATCCAGATGCATTCGCCAGATCAAGCCACTCCATGGCGAGATCCTTTTCTCTGCCTTAGCTCTTTGGATTGCTTCCCAACTCCTGGGCGGCATATTCTACAGAGCCAGACACTCCTGGGACGCCTCCTTTCTGACCCGACAAAGCCAAACACTCATTTTCTGTGAGGCATTTAGTCAGCCTCGCCGCCCTGACAGAAAACATTCCCTTCAGCGCTGAGAAGTGATATCAGTCTGAACTGCTCGATGTCCCTCGAGACTTGCTCTCTCTTGCAGTGTACCCTCCATCAGCTATCATTCCCTGGTCGTTGATATTCCTCCATACTGATCTTATCAGTTTGCAGAGCCTCTTAGGAATATTGGGACATTCCTTATACAGCAGATTGAGCAGAGCATTGGGTCCAGGCGAAGATGTGGCTCTGACTTTCTGAAACATTTCCTTTTCTTTTCTGCCCTTTGCGAGTGTTTCTGATTTTGCCTCTTCAAATAGTTTCCAGACGAATTAAGCGGGATTTCAGAAAAAGCAATTTTGAGTTTTCTTCTTTTTGCTCTTTTCTCCTTCCTAATGATTCTGCTTTGCTGAGAGCACTCTGTTGTGCTTTCAGATCTTCCCAGAGCTTCTGGGGCCCTTTTCATCTCAGCTGCTTATGTAGCACAGCGGCTGGAAACTCTGTCTGTCTGTCTGTCTCTCCTCTCTTTCCATCGATGTATCACCCCCTCACTCCCCCAACCCCCCCCCCCTCTCTCTCTATCACTTCCTCACTCTCACAGCCTCTCTCTCTCTCTCTCTCTCTCTCTCTCTCTCTCTCTCTCTCTCTCTCTCTCATAATATCACACATTTAGGCAAAGGTGACAAAACGGTCCATTCTTGTGGCCGCTGTCGTGCCTACTATGTCACGGCCCCATTCCTCAAGACCTTGTTGTGACATGCTGTCATTCATCAGTCTTTTCCACCCATCAGCCTTAGTCTCAACCACACGTCCGTTTCATCTTTCGGGTACGATGCCTTTAAAGCAAAGACAAGCTCTCTTTTGCACTGAAGGCTCGTCTCTTTTGTACGCATCCATCAGCAGTCCAGAAGAAGGAGAAGAAGAAGAAGAAGAAGAAGCAGGAGAAGAAGAAGAAGGAGGAGAAGATTTCCAAATATCGTGGACTCAAGCAACTCAAAAAACTTCTAATTCATCTCCCTGTGACGTCAGCCCACAACTCCATTTTTTTTCTCTTTTTAACGACCGCCTACTTCCATTAGACCTCCCCCCCATCTCCCCTTCTGCCTCCCCCCCCCCCCATTTCCTGTCCTCTCCTCCCCCGCCCCTTTCTCACTTCTTCCATTCTCACGAGCATACCCCCTCCCCCCCACCTTCCCCTGCTTCCTCTCTCCCCCCACCCTTTTCCTCTCACTGGTTTCAGAACCACTTCACCCAAAACCGATGACGTCACCAGACAGGCTGTTCCATCGATTGGTGTCACCTGCTGCGTCAGCGGTCGGTTTTTATATTTTGGTGTCTTTTTTTTGTACGGAGCGGGGTGGTGGTGGTGGTGATGGTGAGAGGGGGTGGGGGTGGGTGGGTGGGGGGGTGGTGGGGAGGGGATGGGGGAGACGGGGAGAGAGGGGATGGAGGGATGGCCGGTCCAATGAGAAAAATGTCAGCCCGTCTTTAATTTAGTCCATCTTTCATTCGTCTCCGGCAGCTGAGGAGAAATCTGTTCAGCTCTGATCGTTTATTCATTTATCGTCGGAACTTTGGGGAGGTGGGTGAAGGGACTGAGGTAGGACAGGGGGGGGGGGGGGGGGGGGGGGAGGGATGGGAGGAAGAAAAAATACAGATGAAGGAGGAAGGGTGCCAATGGAGGGATGTGTGTGGGCGTGTCATGGTTTAGTCCGTTTGGAAAAAAAAAAAAAAATCAATGCTTCAGATGAGAACTGGAGACCATGGGAATGAACGCATGCCCGCACCTGTGCACAGAAACACATACACACACGCGCGCGCGCGCACACGACACACACAAGCACACACACAAACACACACACACACATATATGTACTCACGCACGCACGCACACACGCGCGCGCTCGCGCACACACACATACACGCTCACGCGCGCACGTACACGCACACACACACATACATACACGCACACATACACACATGCACGCACGCGCGCACACACAAAACACACACACACACATCAAAACAAATGAGCACACAGATACACACATGCAAACACGCTTACAGAAGCACAATATGATGCAGGAACACAACATATTGCTACATACAAAGGCACACTCACAGCCAAAGCCCCCCCCCCCTCCCCCCCCCCCCCGCACACACACACACACACACACACACACACACACACACACACACACACACACACACACACACACACACACACACACACATTCACACACGCGGCATTTTAAAGACACATACAGACGAGCACTGAGAACAAAATGACATGGCGAACGTAATGTCTGAATTATGCCATCTTCCATTTCAGCGAACCTCGTCATGCGTATGCGTATTTTTTTTTTTTTTTCTTTTTTTTTTTTTTTCTGTGTGAGAATAAATGTTCTGAAATAAATTCAAGATGACCAAATAGACAGTCGGACAAACTGACAGGTAAACGACTAAACAGATAACCCGAAAGGCCGGGATCGATCAATGTAGAAACAGATTGATAAAAATGTAAGTAAATGATTAAGTAGATAAACAGATAAATAAACAAATAAATAAACAAACAACCAGATAAATAAAACCCCAACCAAACAAATAAACAACCCAATAAATGAATAAATGAATAAATAAATAAATGAGTGAATGAATAAATAAATAGACAGACAGACATGGGCACAGCATCATCTACTAAGATTTTCTTTTGGTCTCCATTTTCGTTGTCTCCCATCAAACTGAAATGTTCCCTAAATTTTGAGAGAGGCAACTGCTTATGCCGTGAGCTGTTTAACATACAAAAGTGCATGCTGGACACAGGAATTTTGGTTTATTTTATATCCAAAAAGTTAGCGCGCTGACCATCACTTAAAGTCTGTTAGAAAATGGGGTGGAAAAACAAAAAAAAAAACAAAAAAAAAACAAAACAAAAAAAAAAAAAAAAAAGCAAAACAAAACAAAAAAAAAACCCTCCTCCATAAGAGACCCGAACCGTGGACTCGTGATTCTCTCACCACCAAGACATGTGTGTCAGCCGCTGGGCCACCCTTCTCTCCAAACAACGACAAAAAAAAAGAAAGAAAAAAAACAACAAACAACAAAACACAGCAACAAAACAAAGCAAAGATTCCAACAAACAAAAACAAACCGAGGACGAGAAAGAAGAGAAGATGACAAGAAGTGGAACAAACACATGTACAACCAAAATGAAGCGAACAAGAAAATAAAGGAAGGAAGGGAAAAAAAAAAAAAAAGAAAAAAAAAACGTGATGAAAATGTGAGTGAGTGAGTGTGTGTGTGTGTGTGTGTGTGTGTGTGTGTGTGTGTGTGTGTGTGTGTGTGTGTGTGTGTGTGTGTGTGTGTGTGTGTGTGTGTGTGTGTGTGTGTGTGTGTGTGTGTGTGTGTGTGCACGTGCGTGCATGCTTGAGCGTGCGTGCGTGCGTGCGTGTGCGTGTGTGCGTGCGTGCGTGCGTGCGTGCGTGCGTGTGTGCGTGTGTGTGTGTGTGTGTGTGTGTGTGTGTGTGTGTGTGTGTGTGTGTGTGTGTGTGTGTGTGTGTGTGTGTGTGTGTGAAAAGCAACAACAAGAAAAAACAAACCAACAAATACAGGAAACGAAAAGAGAGAACGATTTAAAAAAAAAAGAGAAAAGGAAAGGAAGACGGACAAAGAAGAGGATGAAAAAAAAAAAAAAAAAAAGAAAAGAAAAAGCAGCACTGAGAACACAAACAGCTACAACAAAAACAAAACTATTAAAAAAAAAAAAAGAGAGAGAGCGAACTAAAGCAAGCACAGGGCAAAATAAAAAAAAACGGAGTTAAAGAAGGAAACAAACGAAAAGAAGACGAGGAAGAAGGGAAGGAAGGAAGGAGAAGAGGAAGAGGAAGAGAAGTACAGACCGAGACCAGTTCATTGTGGTCCATGCTTTTATCTTACGGGCTTGAAACAGTCCAAGTGTTTTTCTTTCTCTCTAAGGATCGTTTTTGGTTGTTGTAAAACGAGAGTTTACCCCCTTCCCCTTCCTTCCTTTTGACTGCTTAAAAAGCCGCAGAATGGGGTCTATAACTGAGCAGCACGGCACCAATGGCTGATGACAGAAAAAAAAAAAACAGAAAAAAAAGAGAAAAAAATTGCTGATTTTCTTTGACTGCGTGCGCTAACTTTGCACGCCTTCGTTTCAGGGCGGGATCACATGTTCTAATTATAGACACCGATCCATAGGATCGGTTGTCCTGGCTTTAACTTCACAAAGATGTCAGGAGCCCGGTAGACAAACGGTTTTGACGGCTGTGGGCTGGCGTGTAGTCGAAAATGGGTTATTAAGCGAGACTGTCCATATTAATAATATCTAACATCCCTATGCGTTTTCTGTCGTTAACAACTAAATAAAAAAAAAGAAAGGATAAAAGCAAAAAACTAAATACAGTTGCAGCTGAGATAAAGGTAGCGATGGTGATCAGAGCCGACGTGTTTCACACATACACACACACGCACGCACGCACGCACGCACGCACGCACGCACGCACGCACGCACATACACACACACACACACACACACACACACACACACACACACACACACACACACACACACACACACACACACACACACACACACACACACACACACACATACAGAGAGAGAGAGAGAGAGAGAGAGAGAGAGAGAGAGAGAGAGAGAGAGAGAGAGAGAGAGAGAGCCAAGGCAGAAACAATCTGGTTAAAGCAATCTGGAGGAATTGTTTTGACGGTCAATCAGCAGATGTCAATCAATGTTGAAATTTTATTGAGGACTGTTCTTTTATTAATTTGGTTTTAGTTTTCGTCCTAGTGTTCTTTTATTAAATTTGGTTTTAGTTTTCGTCTTAGGGAGAATAATGAATAATGAAGTTAAATTTTCGCGGTTATTTACTTTTGTTTTTTAAAATCCTATTTAACAGATGGTGGCAAAATTGATGACAAACAGATGCTGTTTGTGCTGCCCCCAGCACACACACACACACACACACACACACACACACACACACACACACACACACACACACACACACACACACACACACACACACACACACACACACACACACACACACACACACACACACGCGCGCGCGCGCGCGCGCACGCACACACGCACACACACACACACACACACACACACACATGCACACACACAAACACACACATGCACGCACGCTAACAACAACCGAACACTCAGTGTCACAGTCTATTCATAAGATTTTCTTATGTGGTTTGGATCAATAGGCGTACGAGAATGAGAAAGCCAGCAATTTTCCGCACCAACCAGACGACGTTACTATTTATAGTATGTGACAAAAAAAGACATCCGCCATACATAATCAGAAAATACTTTCTTTCTGACTTCTATTCCTTGGAAACGACGTTTATC
>JADBJO010006465.1:75000-77500 GCA_016801955.1 Conus betulinus | reverse complement strand
TTTTTTTTTTATCCTTTTCACTGTTGGATGTATGACAGTCAGTCAACTCTCTCTCTCTCTCTCTCTCTCTCTCTCTCTCTCTCTCTCTCTCTCTCTCTCTCTCTCAGCATTCGAGCAACTCCAATGCATGAATATATGAAACATTAGCTATTGTGTGTCATGACTGGATTTGTAAAATATGCGATTTAAATTGCACTGTTGTTGGAAATTGTCACTGTTAATCCATTTAGCATCTTTATCTGTGCATCTTTCTTTCCGTTCTGTCTCTCTCTCTCTCTCTCTCTCTTCTCTCTCTCTCTCTCTGATGTCATCTTATCCTTGCAGGACCCGTATATCTTTATGTTAGTTTCACTGTAATCCCCACGTAGGCCATCGACTGGATGTAAGGCATACCAAATTTAATCTACGTATTGAATTTTTTGCTTTCTGTCTGTGTCTGTCTGTCTGTCTATGTCTCTATTGTTCTCTCTCTCTGTCTCTGTCTCTCTCTCTCTCTCTCTCTCTCTCTCTCTCTCTCTCTCTCTCTCTCAATGAATAAAACAAGATCGAAGCCAAATCCAAGAAAATGTACGTGAAGAGCACTGCACAGAAGTGACAGGAAAGCTAGCATTCTTTTGTATTAGCTGGACTTTACCAAAGGTCAGGGACAGATTCTTTGAAGAATCAAGCTGATTTATTGGAAGTCTTTGCAGTGTTCAGTTTCCTGATTCTGGAGGTTGCTTCATTAGTTTTCAGACTCTGCCACCTTTTGTGTTCCATAGCTTGGTTTGTAGTGTCAATAGTACGACAATAAGGGTCAAAGAGTTTGATTCCGAATGCTCTTGTTGTGTGAATTTCAAGGAATTATGGATAAAAAGAACAAGAGAACAATACCATCAAACGATAAATGCCCATGGCATGATCATTTATGCGAAATACAGTGTAATGAATATTGTTCGAAGTCTGTCCATATTCCTCTCACTCTTACTTTTTTTCTGTCAGCATAACCGCCGTCACGATTACAGTTTCTTATTATGCATTTCCATCAGGGCCATTATCATCATGGTTCTTACCCATTTATAATCACCCCCCTTTGATCATCTCTTCGTTTTTCTTTCTTTAATCCTTCTTGTACCATAGGGACCAGATATCTCTGTGTGATATTGGTATTGTCCAGACAGCAGATCAGTCAAGGAACAGTCATCTGGAAACGCCAGACTGCGCAAGTGACATACCCTCTGTTTTGTATCAGTCTTTTCACGACAGCTGTCAGTGATAGTGTCCTGGCAGTGATCTCTCTCCCTTTCACTCCCTCCTTCCCCTTCTCTCCCTCCTCTCTCTCACTCTCTCTCTCAAGCCCCCTCTCTCCTTCTCCTCTCTCTGAAGAAAACTCCCCGAAAGATCAAGGCGAAACCTTACAAGAAGCACATGAAGAACAAGGTACAGAAGTGGCAATAGTTACAGGAGAACTAGTTTACTCTCATATTAGCTGTGTGCACCAACGATCAGAGATGGAGTCTTCACAGAACCAAAGTGATGTATTGGAAGTCTTTGGAATGTTCGGTTTCTGATGTCGGAGATTGTTTCTTTAGTTTCGATACTCGGATACAGTGGCAATTATAAACAATAAAAACCATTTTTTTTGTATTCTTGTTTGGGGCATTTAGATGTATATGGCATTTCTGCTGCTTGTATTGCTATGGTTTTTGTTGCAGCTACAACAGCTGTTGTGGTTACTGTCTTTGCTACTCCAACTGTTGATATTGCGATTGCAGCAACTATTGCTTTTGTTGACTATGACTCTTGCAGCCACTGCTATTTTATTATAACGACTATCAGATTTGAACCGGTCACTGAGCTGGGAAACAAGCACTTACTTGGAGTTTTTGACGGACGTCCGTCCGTCTTCATCAGCGGTGGTGTTGCTACTGGGTGAACTGGAGTTCAGTGCAGACGACCTCGGGTCGAACCCTGGTCATGTGACTGCATGATGAGGGAGTTGTACACAGGTGGCAAGATGTGTCTGCCCCGGTCCCAGTTGAGTGTGGGGTTGTTGGCGGCAATGTGGATAACCTCTTTCACCCCACGTTGAAACCATCTGGTGTCATCCATTTTATTGTTGTTGGTGCTGTTACTGATACTGTTATTCTTGCTGCTACTACTTGTCTCTGTCTGTCTGTCTGCCTGTCTGTCTCTGTGTCTGTCTGCCTGTCTGTCTCTCTTTTCCATTCTCTGCATTTTGTTGTGTTTTATGGAATAGTATTTTTGGTGGGGTTTGCAAAGATAACTAAAACCCTGCTAAAGCACTCATTTTTGTTTAAGGGACGTGCAAGAGCACAATGACTGCCATCCTTTATTACAGCTTCAGCGCGGCTCTTGAACACGAGCCATTGTGCAAGTGACTCACGGGTGACAGGCTGGTAGCCTGAACGGTCTTAGAAAGGGAAAAATTATACGCCTTTCCACAAAGACGACGAGAGGTGGTGGAAGGAAGAATATATCAGATATGTTTGTCATCATT
>JADBJO010006465.1:47500-70000 GCA_016801955.1 Conus betulinus | reverse complement strand
AGCAGATCCAGTTTATGCCGTTTGTTTATGTCCACAACAGGAGAGAATGAGAAAAAGGATACAAAGATGTTCACAAACAAACAACAACAACAACACAACAACAATTGCAACAACAACGACAACAACAACAGCAACAACAACAACAACAAAACTCCCCAAAATTACAGCAACAACAATGACATATGATAACATCAAAAACAAGAACACACATGCGTATGCACACCTGGCCATACGCTCGCGTGTGCACCCCCCCCCCCCCCCCCATACACAACACACACACACACACACACACACACACACATACAAACAGAGATACAGAGAGAGAGAGAGAGAGAGAGAGAGAGAGAGAGAGAGAGAGAGAGAGAGAGAGAGAGATTGAAGAATGGTGGAAGAGGGAGTGGGAGCGATTCTGACATGGCCGAGAGGCGAAGGATGTGAGGATTGACATTTGTGTGAGGTCAGCCGACTCTCACGTCTTATTTGTGGCAGTGTCAGATGCAGAAGTTAGTACTTTCTGCACTCTGCAAACAGCTCGGCCTGAGGATCATCATTTGCATCAGTAGTCTGACAAGAAATGCTCAAGTTTCCACCAAGTCATTTATATTGAAATGACCAGTTCATATTTGACTGGCTACAGCCCCTCCCATCGTGCTATGCCCTCTCTCCCATACAGTTTGCAGGGGATCCAGAACTTTGATTCCTCCACCAGCAGCATGCCCTCTTCCAAAACCCCGTCATCTGCCCCCCCCCCCCCCCCCCCCCCCCCCCCCAACACACTCCTTCCCCTCTACCTTTTACTCCGGATTCAGATGAATCCAGAAGTCAGCCTGGATTCTCCCCCTCCACTCCTGTCTTGTCCCACTTCCTCCTCTTCCGTCCTCGCCCTTCCCCTGTCAGACGCAATCGTGATTTTCTCTGAAGAGCCAGGATAAAGGTTTGGTAGTTCAGTTTTGGGTCATCAGTCAGGGGGCTGGCCATGATGAAGTGTGTCTGTGGGCGTGTAACTGACCGCATGGCGAAGCTGTCTTGCTTTGGAATATTTATGTTTCTGGCATCTGAGAGATTGAATGACAAAGTGATCTCTTTTTTTGTCTCAAAGACTGGTAAGTTTTGACATCTGACTGACCGTATGGCAAAGTTATCTCTTTTTTTTTCAGACGCTTGTTTTCGGCATCTGAATAATTGCACGGCCATGCAATCTTGGTTTGTCATGATTTATGTTTTGGGCATCTGACCAACGACATGGCCAGTTTATCTTTGTTTTCGAAAATTGATAGTTTTGGCATTTGACCAACTGCATAGCAGAGCCATCTTGGTATCTTTAAGGTTTCTGGTTCTGAAATCTGAGTGGTTGTGTGGCAAAGTTATGTTGATTTTTGAAGATCTATGATTTATTGCCTGACTAACTGCATGGCGAATTTATCTTGGTATTGGAAGATTCAGGTTTTGGAATTTGATCAACTGCATGGCGAAAATGTTTTGGGCTTCTGGCCAATTGCACAGTGAATTTATTTTGGTTTTTGGACATTTATGTATTGGTATCTGACCAAGTGCACGGCAAAGTTATTTTGTTTCAGACTATCCTTCACAGGATGCTGACACACAACAGTCAGTCAAACAGACAAAAGTTCCCACTTGTAATCAACAGTAGTTTTACAATATTTACATGAAATATTTATTTTTACTATGATTTCACATTATCAGACATGCTTCAATGCAACTAACCAGGTCCTCACGAACTCACAATTTTTTTTAATGTTGGCTTCAAATAGTGCCACACAAACTCTCTTTTGATAAACAAACTTCCCGGGTCCTCACACACCTATAAAACAGTTTTCTTTCTGGGTGTGTCCACACAAACCACAAAAACAATCACAATCTCTGCGTCCTATCATATGATGGCGTGGACCAGTCTGTCCCCTGAGAAATTGTTCATTGCATTCAATGCATGAAAGTTGCAAGGTTTCTAGGACATAAAACCTTCTCCTTTCAGAAACCAGCTTGAGAGGCCTATGTTTTCTGTCACTATACATGCTTTATATACCAACACATATCCAAGGATCAGGAACTTGGGCACAGTTGCTGACATTTTGTTTTTTGAGAACTTATGTTTGGCATCTGACCAACTGCATGGTGAAGTTCTTTCTTTCTTTTCTCTTTTCTTAAACAGAGATTTTTGTTGTGGCATGTATTGACTGCATGATGATGTTATTATTATTATTATTATTATTGTTATTATTATTATTATTATTATTATTATTATCATTATCATATCATCATCATCATCATCATCATCATCATCATCATCATCATCATCATCATCATCATCATCATCATCATCATCATCATCATCATCTTCACCATCACCACCACCACCGCCACCACCACCACCCACCATCATCATCATCATTATGATTATAATCATTATTATTATATTATTATTGATATGGCTATTATCATTATCATCATTGGTACGATTGTTATAATCATTATTATTATTATTTACTGTTCTTCTTGTTATCACTGTTTTATTGTTGTTGTTGTTGTTGCTGTTTTTTGTTGTTGTTCATAATAATGATGAGGTTATCTTATATTTGAAAACATGTTTGTCAATGTATGAATAACTGAATGTAAAAAATGGTTGTTTTTGAAAACATTTTTTTCACCTGACAAACTACACTGTCAAGATATCTTGGTTTTTGAATGCTCAGGTTTTTCACGTCTGGCTGACTGCTAGAGACATTTAACTTGCTTTTAGAATTTTTTTGACAATTTTTACTGACTGCATGGCGAAGTAATCCTGATGTTTAAAGACCATTTATCCATTTTATGGTTGACTCAGTGCCTGGTAAAATGATCCTCTATTTTCAAGACTTATGTTCATGATCGTATAAGTGACTGACATGGCCAAGTTGTCTTGATCTTTGGAATAGTATCATTGTGGGTGAAAAATGGACAGCGTTTCGTATTTGTGAGAACTCGGAAAATGTGAGAAAACAAAATTTATTTTAGATTCATTACCTTTCTAACAAAGAGGAACGAATTGTTCCTCACTTCCCATGACTACACAGACACATAAATAAAAAAAAAAAAAGAAAGAAGGAAGGAAGAAACACATAAACAAACAAAGCCCCCAATGAACAATACACAAATGTAACTGAAGTCACTTTCATAAATGACTAGATGCCGTTAAAGTTCTAATTACAAGATTTACAGCAATATTTCTTGAGCTTTATCTGTGTGCAGCAAACTGGGTTGGTTTGTCTGAAGACCATGCGTGTGTGTGTGTGTGTGTGTGTGTGTGTGTGTGTGTGTGTGTGTGTGTGTGTGTGTGTGTGTGTGTGTGTGTGTGTGTGTGTGTGTGTGTGTGTGTGTGTGTGTGTGTGTGTGTGTGTGTGTGTGTGTGTGCATGCACGTGTGTGTGCGTGTGTGTGCGTGCATGCGCGCGGCGTGACACACACACACACACACACACACACACACACACACACACACACACACACACACACACACACATATATATATATATATACATACATATGTGTGTGTGTGTGTGGGGGGGGGGGGGGGGAGTGTGTGTGTGCACACGCGAGCGTATGGCCGAAATTAGTCTCTAATGTCAGTGATAACTTGTTTGGAAAACCAGACCCAGTTCATGCTCTTTTGTCTCACAAATTTCATGCTCTTTTGTCTCACAAATTTCATGCTCTTTTGTCTCACAAATTTCATGCTCTTTTGTCTCACAAATTTCATGCTCTTTTGCCTCACAAATTTCAGGCTCTTTTGTCTCACAAATTTCAGGCTCTTTTGTCTCACAAATTTCAGGCTCTTTTGTCTCACAAATTTCATGCTCTTTTGCTCACACAAATTTCAGGCTCTTTTGTCTCACAAATTTCAGGCTCTTTTGCCTCACAGATTTCAGGCTCTTTTGTCTCACAAATTTCAGGCTCTTTTGCCTCACAAATTTCAGGCTCTTTTGCCTCACAAATTTCAGGCTCTTTTGTCTCACAAATTTCAGGCTCTTTTGTCTCACAAATTTCAGGCTCTTTTGCCTCACAAATTTGCTCTTTTGTCTCACAAATTCAGGCTCTTTTTGCCTCACAAATTTCAAGAACGAGTCACGGAAAAGGAAACATGCTATTCTAACTCCTTCCTGCATCTGTTAATGTTTCCTCTTGATGAAGCTCCTATAAGAACTGCCTGGCTGAATGTAAGTGACTTGCGTCACAACTTTAGCTAGAAAGTGGCAAAGCTATTCCGGAGTGCCTAATGATGTCAGGATTTACAAACGATGTAACCCAAAGAAACGGGAAATGGAAACGACTGTTCTAACAAACGGTAGGTGTGCTAGGATGAGAAACATGACGCATGACCGATGCTCATGAGTGATATACACGAGATGCCAGATTCCACCGGCAGCAAGTACTGGTAACACCATACCCTGGCTAAGGCAGATAAGTCTATGCTCATGGTTGACTGTGTGCCCTACCCTGTGGTGTAGACAACATGAAGGTGTCTTGTCTAGGCCAGACGCCTCCATGACTTCAGTCAGCAGAGTGGTGTTTTCTTGGTCAATGCCAGACAAATTTGTAAAAGAGTGAAACAGTGAAAAAAATCTTCCAGTCAGGGAGACACAAGCCTTACTGTATTTTCTTCAGAATTGCACAGCTCGGTGATGATCTTAGAGTTTGGTTAAACAACACATCTTGAAACAAGGACAACTGCAGATTAAAGTTTGGGTATGCATTAATCACCTTGCCTGAATGGAAGGTTTTTGCTCCATGAAGGTTTCAGTTTACAAGAGATTATGGATTTGTGTGATTATCATTGTCTGTCTTGTCTTGTAGAAAAATTCGCACCAAACATGTTTCCTTCCTTTTGAGAAATATTTAATGTGTGTGTGTACATGTGTGTGTGTGTGTGTGTGTGTGTGTGTGTGTGTGTGTGTGTGTGTGTGTGTGTGTGTGTGTGTGTGTGTGTGTGTGTGTGTGTGTGTGTGTGTGTGTGTGTGTGTGTGTGTGTGTGTGTGTGTGTGTGTGTGTGTGTGTGTGTGTGTGTGTGTGTGTGTGTGTGTACACACACACACGTACACACACACACACACACACACACACACACACACACACACACACACACACACACACACACACACACACACACACACATATATATATATATATATATATATATATATATATATATGATTTCTTCACAGCACATCACATAGACATCAGATAAGTCTCTCTTCGTTCTTTGTTTGTACTGTCCTAACACGCACGCACACACACACACACACACACACACACACACACACACACACACACACACACACACACACACACACACACACACCACACACGCACACACACACACACACACCATTTCTTTTCTTGGCACACAGGACATCAGATAAGTCTCTCTTCGTTCTTCGTTTGTACTGTCCTAAATGTTAAATGTGATCTATTTTTTTTGCTTGAAGAAGACCCAAGAGGTCGAAATGCATCGTGTGTCTTGTCCTGTGCTTGTTTGTCAATTTCCTTGGCGGCAACTAACACCCACTCTTTCTAAATTTCATTTCTTATATGCTATGGTTATATTCTTGGTTTTCGTTTCGTGGAAAGGTCCCCCCCAATGTGTAATCATTTTCGGAAAAGAGAATGTTCTATTGTGATATTGTATGGAAAATGTGTGGATTTTGCTATGGGTATTTTCCCCCAAGTTCTGGTGAAATATAAAGTAACTGTTGGTTATGAATATGATTAATAATCATGATGAATAATAGCCATGCTATAGTAGGCTAGATAATCAAGGTAGTTATCAGTTCCCCCAGGTAAAGTCGTTGTCCTGGTGTGACCGGGAACTGGCTGCCACTGCTAGAGGGTCTGGGGCACAGCTGGAGTCTGCCCCTTGTCTCCACCCGGCTGAGGGTGTGGAGAGGTCGAGTGGGAGTCGACAGTGACCCGACCTGCCACTGCGCCCGGATCTGGGCGCAGCGGAGGTCTACCCGTCTCCACCCTGCTAAAGGTGCGGAGAGGTCGACGAGGAGTCGACAGAAGCCCTACCTGCCACTGCGCCTGGGTCTGGGGTGTAGCCGAGATCTACCCCTGTCTCCGCCCTGCTGAGGGTGTGGAGAGGTCGACATGGGAGTCGACAGTAACTCGACGTGCCAGTTGTGCCAGAGCCGCCGCTGCTGCCGAGCCAGAGCCGCCGCTTTTGAGGTATTTGAAATAGCGACCTGTTGGGCCGGTCGTGCCAGAGTCGACGCTTCTGCTGTACCAGGGCCGTCGCTTCTGCTGTACAAGGGCCGTCGCTTCTGCTGTACCAGGGCCGTCGATTTGCGGTGTTAAAACCAACGTCGTATTTTGTGTTTGAGTCGTCGCTCCTATTTCGGACAGAGCCGTCGCTTCGGTTCTGTGGAGACTCTGTGAGCTGCTCCTCCTGACCGTGTGAGTCCCAGGAGAGGACTTCTTCCATATCATTCTTCACGAGAGACTTGCGACGACGTCCTTGGACTGTCGTGTTGAGCCGAACGTGGCCAAAAGAAAGATAGGAAATTAGTATGTAGGTATGATTTTATATCCCATGAATTGTATGCCTAGGATTGCGGCGCACGTTATTCTGCTGCATTAATATTGTTGTATATTGCTGTGTTTTTGTGTATTTGTGTTTTGATGGCTCGGGCGGCATAAAAAGAAAACGTTGACTTGTTGCCTGGCTGTCCATGTTTCGAATGTGTGTGTGTGTGTGTGTGTGTGTGTGTGTGTGTGTGTGTGTGTGTGTGTGTGTGTGTGTGTGTGTGTGTGTGTGTGTGTGTGTGTGTGTGTGTGTGTGTGTGTGTGAATTTAAAATCGTACACGCATCCTAATTTCTGTGAGTCAGACAAGCAGACACACGCACCAACGCATCCGTAACAGTGTGTGTGTGTGTGTGTGTGTGTGTGTGTGTGTGTGTGTGTGTGTGTGTGTGTGTGTGTGTGTGTGTGTGTGTGTGTGTGTGCGCGCGGCGCCGCGCGCCGCGCGTGTGTGTGTGTGTGTGTGTGTGTGTGTGTGTGTGTGTGTGTGTGTGTGTGTGTGTGTGTGTGTGTGTGTGCGTGTGTGCGTGGTGTGTGCGTGCGTGCGTGCGTGCGTGCGTGCGTGCGTGCGTGCGTGCGTGTGTGTGTGTGTGTGTGTGTGTGTGTGTGTGTGTGTGTGTGTGTGTGTGTGTGTGTGTGTGTGTGTGTGTGTGTGTGTGTTGTGCGTGATCATTTTCCACCGAACTATGCTTTACTTATTATTCCAGCATAAGAAAACGATAGCGTAAGCCTACAGGGACTATCAAACAATGATCAAACCATTTTCTCTCCTGTTCTTACGATTGGATGACATTTCTGACTATACTGGCGAGTTTGATCTTTTAAAACGACATGAAAATACCATCTGGAACCACAGACTACGTAAAAGCCTTTCATAAGTAAGAAATATCTTAAGCCTCAGATAAAAATGCGTTTCATTTAATATCGATTTTTGAAAATGTGCCTCGTGAGTTGTTTTATTTTTGTTGAAACACGCTAACTGAAACATTCGACGTTCATATCAGAATTTCTCTTAGATTGTTGGTTTCTTTCATGTCTTTTTTTGTGTTGTTATTTTATAAGTCGATTTGTTAGGGAAAAACAACGTTTATCTCTCTCTCTCTCTCTCTCTCTCTCTCTCTCTCTCTCTCTCTCTCTGTGTCTCTCTCTGTCACAGAACACTCCTCTCTCAATCTGTCTGTCTCTCTCTCTCTCCCAATCTCTCTCTCTCTCTCTCTCTCTCTCTCTCTCTCTCCTCTCTCTCTCTCTTTTCCCTCTCTCTCTGTTTCCCTCTGTGTGTGTGTGTGTGTGTGTGTGTGTGTGTGTGTGTGTGTGTGTGTGTGTGTGTGTGTGTGTGTACTCGCCATCTCTTTCTTTACCTTTTTACCCCCCCGTCTCTCCCTTACAACCCTACTGTCTTCTCTCTCCTCTCTCTCTCTCTCTCTCTCTCTCTCACTCCTCTCTCTCTCTCTCTCTCTCTCTCTCTCTCTCTCTCTCTCTCTCTCTCTCTCCCTCTCCCTCAACATTTGAGTGATTTCATCGCGTAACTGAAACAAAAACAACTGGTGCTGTATTTTCAATAGATTTGTATTGTGCTGTCTGGCTTGCAATACTCTTGGGCAGTTTCACTGTTATTCCATATGACACCTTTCTCTGTGCATACATTTGTCTGTGTGTCTTTCGTTCTCTTTTGACATCGTATTATCCTGGCAGCGCCAATGCCTTTGTTTATGGTATTTTCATGTTTTTTTTTGCTACTACTTAGGGTGATGATGTTTAAAACACACTAGTGTTTATCTACTATGATATTAACGATTTTTAACCCTCCCCCCTCTCTGTCTGCTCTGCTCTTTGGCTCTATGTCTGTCTGCCTGACTGTCTGTCTGTCTCTGTCCCTCTCTGTCTGTCTCTCTGTCTTCTCTCTGTCTCTCTCTCTCTCTGTCTCTGTCTCTGTCTCTCTCTCTCTCTCTCTCTCTCTCTCTCTCTCTCTCTCCCTGTGTCTCTGTCTGCTTGTCTGCCTGCCTGCCTGCCTGCCCGCCTGTCTGTTTGTTTGTCTGTCCCTCTCTCCCTCTCTTAGTTGCCAGTTACGCTTAGTCTCCAAGTGGAACAAGGGCCGAACGAAAAAAAAAAAGCATGTGGCTGCTTTTCTGTTACCTCTGGAAATAAAAATTATCAGTCGATCAAGATTACCAGTGAAAGATCATCTCTCTCTCTCTCTCTCTCTCTCTCTCTCTCTCTCTCTCTCTCTCTCTCTCTCTCTCTCTCTCTCTCGCTCGCTCGCTCGCTCGCCCGCCCGGCTCTCTCTCAATTTTCAAAAGATCAAAGTCAAATCCTACAAAATGTGGGTAAAGAGCACAGCATAGAAGTGACAGGAAAGCTAGCATTCTTTTGAATTAGCTGGACTTTACCAAAGGTCAGGGACAGATTCTTGAAGAATCAATCAAGCTTTGACGTATTGGATGTCTTTGGGGGTTTAAGTTTTTCTTTTGCTGACCTTTTGCATAGGTTGCTTTTGTTAGTTTTCAGACTTTGCCACCTTTTGTGTTCCATAGTTTAGCTTGTATTGTCGAGAAATATGACGAAACAGATCAAGGACTGTAAGTTCTATCAGCATTTTGTGGGAATTTTGGGGGATTATAACGAAAAGAGCAAAGCAAAGGAAACAATGACATCAAACAATAAAACGTCTATTGCACACAGAACGCATGTCATGATTTGCCTTAATTATGGTTTACCAAATTACGTTCCAAGTCTGTCTCTCTTACTTACGTTTATTTCTACGAACATTGTCATTATCAGGATGACTGTCCCTTATTATGCGTTTCCGTCACGGGCATAATGATGTTTTCTTACTCATACATAAATCCCCCTTTTGCTCCATTATCTTTTTTGCTTTTAGCCTTGTTTTTGAAAATATGGTGACCAGACACCTCTGTGTGATGTTGGTAGTTGTTCAGACAATAGATTAGTGTGTCTGAAAACGCCAGATTGTTCCATTGACAGTACCATTCGCTATCTCCAACCCTATGTTTCTTGTCAGTCCGGCCATTTTTCTGTTCATGACAACCATCAATGATGGTCTCTCTCTCTCTCTCTCTCTCTCTCTCTCTCTCTCTCTCTCTCTCTCTGAAGAAAACCTTCGAAAAGATTAAAACGAAACCCTACAAGAAGCACATGAAGAACAAGGTACGGAAACGGCAATAGTTACAGGAGAACTAATTTACTTTCATATTAGCTGGTGCCACCAAAGATCAGTAATAGAATCTTCACAGAACGAAGCCGATTTATTGGAAGTCTCTGGAATGGTTGCTTTCTGATGCTGAAGGTTCTCTTTTTAGTGTTGAAACTCGTAGACCCATTGTGTAATATAGTGTAAACTGTATTATCGACAATAGTGACAATTATAGACAATGAAATAGATTTCTTTTTGCACCCATGTTTGGGACGTTGCATGAATATAGTATTTCTGCTGCTTCTGCTACTGTGGTTTTGTTGCAGCTACTACTGCTATTGTTGTGTGTTATCGTCTCACCTGCTGATATTGTTGCTGCTGCTGCTGCAACTGCGATTATTGCTTTTTTTTGCTGTTGTGACTACTACTGCTGCAACTGTTCCAGCTGCTCTTTTCTTCCTCCTACTGCTTCTGCTTCTGCTTCTGCTGCTGCTGCTGCTGCTGCTGCTGCTGCTGCTGCTGCTATTGCTGCTATTGTTGTGTTTGTTGTTGTTGGCGTTGCTACTAACATTTTTACTGTTACTGCTACTGCATCTGTTGTTTTTACCTTCGGTACTACTGCTACTCTTATTGTCATGCTACTAATGTTAATGTTCATTTTGCTGTTGATGTTGCTAATGTGGTTGTTGCTGTTGTAGTTGCTGTTCTTTTGTTGCTATAGCTGGCACTGACACAATTGTATTTTTGCTGCTGCTCTTGTTATTGTTGCTGCTAGTGCTACTGTTCCTGCTGTTTCTGCTACTTTTACTGGTGTAGTAGTCGTTAATGCTGTTACTGTTGTTATTGCTACCGCTAAAGCTGTTTCTGTTGTTGCTGCTGTGTTACTGCTTGCACTTTTACTGTAGGTGATACTCCTGTTAGTGTTGCTACTGCTGCTACTATTGGTGTAACTGCTGATTCTCTTATCGCTGCTGCCATTGTTGATATTGACTCTGCTGTTCCTCTTGTTACACTACTGTTACTGTATCAGTCATGCTCCTGCTATTGTTGTTACTGCTACAATTGCTTCTATTTTCGTTTCTGTAGTTTGGTTTTTGTTATGAATGTGTGATCGTCGTAGTCGTCATTTCATCATCATCATCATCATCATCATCATCATCATCATCATCATCATCATCATCATCATCATCATCATCATCATCGTTGTCGTTATTTTTATCGTCTTCATCATCATGATCATGATCAATCATCATCATGATCATCATAATCATGATCATGATCATCATTGTCATCATCATCATCATCATCATCATCATCATCATCATCATCAATAATTCAACTTATACAATTGAGTAAGTGAGATGAAGCAAAACAGATTATTAATGGAAATCATTAACAGCATGGAGGTGGCAGTCATGGGATATAGGGAGTGTAGGTAAGGCTATGAATTAACAGAGGAAGATTGAAGTTGATGCATATGTATATAATTCTGGAAAGAATACACGAAGTACGTTTTTCATTAAAAGTCGAAGAAACACAGTCATGAGTCGGAATAATCTCTATTGGGCTGATTTTGTAGGTCAACATCAGGCACAATGACTACGTCCTTAGCCAGATGTCAGTAGAAACAGTTCCCATGATCTGAGAAAAAAAACAAGCCCCATGTTTTCGCCTTGCCTTTCAATGAGAGAGAGAGAGAGAGAGAGAGAGAGAGAGAGAGAGAGAGAGAGAGAGAGAGAGAGAGAGAGAGAGAGAGAGAGAGAGAGAGAGAGAGAGAGAGAGAGAGACTTTCCTTTCTGACTCGAGGTACTAACCCATTCCTTATAATGAGGCTCTATCTTGAGACTACCAGACCCCCCCAGTATCCCCCAATCCTCCTACAGGCAGCCGCCTACTTAACCTGACTAGAGCTAAAATGAATTTTTCCCCAGCTGCTGCAGACTGATAAAAGACTGGCCAAGGCAAAAGGTCACGGTTAGTTTCTTGACTGGATAGGTACTTGAACATTATAAATGGAAGAGCAGCACCGATCGATAGGAGAGCTTGCTGACGATGCCATTGGGTTTTTTGATGAAGGAGAGAGGATTTTTCTGGCACCACTGTGGGTCACAAATTCATTTCCATGTCTGGTTCTGCCATTTGTGAGTTTTAATGCTTGTACTGAGTATACTTGTCGCTATTTACACACGATACCTGCATGCCCGCCCTACCACCTAGCGCCCATAGTCTGGAAACTGGATGAACCCAGCTCTTCCACGTAGCGTTATCATTGGAGTGATTTGTGTTGACTTGGATTCAGGTGGTAGAAGTGTTGCCCAGTTCCAGCGTTATCACTGGAGTTATCTATGAAGACTTGGATTTAGGTGGTAGAACTGTGACCCAGTTCCAGCCTGAGCTGCACTGGCTGGAGGGATGAAGGGTGAATGTCAGAAGAGAGAGAGAGAGAGAGAGAGAGAGAGAGAGAGAGAGAGAGAGAGAGAGAGAGAGAGAGAGAGAGTTAGCGAGCAAACAAGCGAGGGAGAGAGAGAGGGAATAAAATAGATTCACACACACACACACACACACACACACACACACATACAGACAGAGAGAGAGAGAGAGAGAGAGAGAGAGAGAGAGAGAGAGAGAGAGAGAGAGAGAGAGAGAGAGAGGCAGGCACTTCTGTTTTTTGCTTAGCTTTTTTTTTTTTTTTTTTTAATGAAAAGCAGGCAAGGTCTGTCACTGTACACGAACCCTTTCAACCCCATTCGTTGGCTCCCACGTCTCAAGAAGAAACTGACAATCTTCACTACCCAGAACGGAGCTGGCCTAAACCATTCTCACCACAGCCGCTTGGAGACCAAGGAACGATGGAACCAGCCAACGTCTACCCTACATTTTTCACATCGGACAGGCCAGCTGGAAGAAACGGCCACTGACGCAGCAGGAGACACCAATCGATGGAACAGCCAGTCTAGTGACGTCATCGATTTTTGGAAGAGGCAGCTCTTAGACCGAAGAGTGCTAGTAGAGGTGGGCAAAGGGGAGGGGGGAGGGGGGGGGGGGGGAGTGAAGGTGGGATGGGTGAATCAAATAGAAATGGACTGACGTCACAGGAGTGATTGGATCTGTCAAGTTTGTTGACGTCACCAATGTTTTGGGGATCTCTCGCCTCTTTTTTTCTGAGCCGGGTGGGAGGGAGGGGGAGGGAGGGGGGGGGGGGGCAGGAAGAGAGGGAAGGGTCGGAGAGAAGTATCGGAGATGGAAATAAGGGAGGCAGTGGTACAAAGGGAGGGAGGTGTACACATATGTTGGTGGGAGATTACATTTAAAAAAGAGAAATTCTCTTTTGGCACAGTAGACAACTGAGGTACTGGTGTCCGTTTCACAGACGGGAGATTCGGTACGTTGTAACGAAGCATGACCATTATTCATCACCACTAAGACAGCTTTCCTTCTTTTTTTCTCTTGGAGAAGGGGGTAGAGGGTTTCAAAGCTCGGATGGCTTCTGCATTTCTTTGAAGTCGAAGGTAAAGATCAAATATGGTGGAAGATGAAGATGAGAGAGAGGTAAAAGGTGAGGGGTGGAGGAAAAGGGTGGAAAGAAGGAGGGGGGGGGGGTGGGGTGGAAAGAAATGACACACAGTTGCAATAATGAAAAAGAACGATTGTTTGGTATGATAATGATTATCGTTATCATTATAATCTTGATATTGATGTGTCTTTAGTTTTGGGGTGATGTTCCCCCTTTTTAAAAATGAAATCTGATTTGTAGTTTTCATCTCTGGAACTACTTAGATAAAATTGTTATGAAAAACCTGCCATGATGTTATCAGCTTAGATGGAACAATGCTGCATTATCTTCAACTTCATCGTTATTGTTTATCATCAAATTAAACACACACACACACACACACACACACACACACACACACACACACACACACACACACGCGCGCGCGCGCGCGCACTCACACACTCACGCACACACACACACACACACACACACACACACACACACACACACACACACACACACACACAAAACACACACACACATACACGCACACACTCACTCACTCACATACATATACACAAACACTCTATCTGTCTGTCTGTCCATCTGTCTGTCCGTCCGTCCGTCCGTCTGCCTGTCTGTCTGCCTGTTTGTCACTCACTCACTCACTGTCTCTCTCTTTCTCTCTCTCTCTCTTTATATCTCTCTCTCTCTCTCTGTCTGTCTGCCTGTCTGTCACTCACTCACTCACTATCTCTCTCTCTCTCTCTCCCTCTCTCTCTCTCTCTCTCTTGTGGCCCTTGTCGTCTTGCTCTCATGCTGCTGATTTTATTTTGGAAGTTCCCTCCATCTTACATTTTGTTCTATGTGCCAGAAAAGGCTGGTAGGAATGGTGGAGGATAAGGAAGCAAGGATTCGGATTCGGTTTTTCGGTGCGGGGGGGATGGATGACGTGGCAGTGTCAGCCAATGCAGAGTTTGAGTGACAGTCATCCGTTGCGTGTGGATGTTGAGTGCAAAGAAGCGTTCAGTAGACCAGGTCGTGTGGTGTCTGACCATAGTGGAAGGCCTCAGCATCATTCACATCATCCATGCACTCAAAGATAATCAAGTTTCAGATGCTGTGACCCTTTCCAGTCCTGCTCTCATGGTGACCTCCATTTTGATCTCCTCTCCCCTCGGTGCCTTGGTGAGTTCATCAAGGTCGACGTTATTGGCAATTCATGAGACTGTCACTGGATGAAGACGTGTCCTCTGCCACCCCCCCCCCCCCAGCTCCTCCTACCTCCTCTCGGTTGGGGACAGTGACTCAGTCTGGCCCTGTGGCTCACTCATCATATATTGACTTAGTCTAGTGTGGTTATCAGTATGTTTGGAACAGAGATCTTAGTCTAGTGTGGTTATCAGTATGTTTGGAACAGAGATCTTAGTCTAGTGTGGTTATCAGTATGTTTGGAACAGAGATCTTAGTCTAGTGTGGTTATCAGTATGTTTGGAACAGAGATCTTAGTCTAGCGTAGTTATCAGTATGTTTGGAACAGAGATCTTAGTCTAGTGTGGTTATCAGTATGTTTGGAACAGAGATTTTAATCTAGCGTGGTTATCAGTATGTTTGGAACAGAGATCTTAGTCTAGTGTGGTTATCAGTATGTTTGGAACAGAGATCTTAGTCTAGTGTGGTTATCAGTATGTTTGGAACAGAGATCTTAGTCTAGTGTGGTTATCAGTATGTTTGGAACAGAGATCTTAGTCTAGTGTGGTTATCAGTATGTTTGGAACAGAGATCTTAGTCTAGCGTGGTTATCAGTATGTTTGGAACAGAGATCTTAGTCTAGTGTTGTTATCAGTATGTTTGGAACAGAGGCCTTAGTCTAGTGTCGTTATCAGTATATTTGGAACAGAGATCTTAATCTAGTGTGGTTATCAGTATGTTTGGAACAGAGATCTTAGTCTAGTGTGGTTATCAGTATGTTTGAAACAGAGACCTTAGTCTAGTGTGGTTATCTCAGTATGTTTGGAACAGAGATCTTAGTCTAGCGTGGTTATCAGTATGTTTGGAACAGAGATCTTAGTCTAGTGTGGTTATCAGTATGTTTGGAACAGAGATCTTAGTCTAGTGTTGTTATCAGTATGTTTGGAACAGAGATCTTAGTCTAGTGTTGTTATCAGTATGTTTGAAACAGAGATCTTAGTCTAGTGTTGTTATCAGTATGTTTGGAACAGACACCTTAGTCTAGTGTTGTTATCAGTATGTTTGGAACAGAATTCAGTCTAGTGTTGTTATTAGTCTAGTGTTGTTATCAGTAGTTTGGAACAGAGATCTTAGTCTAGTGTTGTTATCAGTATAATTGGAACAGAGACCTTAATCTAGTGTTGTTATCAGTATGTTTGGAACAGAGACTTTAGTCTAGTGTGGTTATCTCAGTATG
This sequence comes from Conus betulinus, assembly GCA_016801955.1. Taxonomy (NCBI): domain Eukaryota; kingdom Metazoa; phylum Mollusca; class Gastropoda; order Neogastropoda; family Conidae; genus Conus; species Conus betulinus. Next base: position 54,354 of record JADBJO010006465.1, on the reverse strand, counting down.
TTTGGAACAGAGATCTTAGTCTAGTGTTGTTATCAGTATGTTTAGAACAGAGATCTTAGTCTAGCGTGGTTATCAGTATGTTTGGAACAGAGATCTTAGTCTAGTGTGGTTATCAGTATGTTTGGAACAGAGATCTTAGTCTAGTGTGGTTATCAGTATGTTTGGAACAGAGATCTTAGTCTAGTGTTGTTATCAGTATGTTTGGAACAGAGATCTTAGTCTAGTGTTGTTATCAGTATGTTTGGAACAGAGATCTTAGTCTAGTGTTGTTATCAGTATGTTTGGAACAGAGATCTTAGTCTAGTGTTGTTATCAGTATGTTTGGAACAGAGACCTTAGTCTAGTGTCGTTATCAGTATGTTTGGGAACAGAGATCTTAGTCTAGTGTTGTTATCAGCATGTTTGGAACAACATCTCTGACGACACCGAAATGACTTGATAGCAGCGCAATCTATTCTCATGATGATGTTGATGGCGATCATGATATTGATTGCTCCCTGGTGTGTGATGGTGCTGGGGTTCCACCAACCCGTATCTGGTGTAGTTATGTCTGGAGGACCAACAGTGTACGGTATTGGAATTATGCCACTCGGGGGCACGGGGAACGAGTCAAGAAATAAATCATCCCTTGCTTTTCTGCTCTCTCTCTCTCTCTCTCTCTCTCTCTCTCTCTCTCTCACTCTCTCTCTCTCTCTATATATATATATATATATATATGTGTGTGTGTGTGTGTGTGTGTGTGTGTGTGTGTGTGTGTGTGTGTGTGTGTGTGTGTGTGTGTGTGTGTGTATTTTTGTCTTATAACACACACACACACACACACACACACACACACACACACACACACACACACACACACACACACACACTCATGATGCGTCTGCGTGAAAAACCACACTGTTATTGCGACCAGTCCAACCCACAAGTTAGTAGGCTAATATTTGTAGTTGACGTCATTTCCTTGCAGACACTTTCGATCATCAAAAACATAACTTGGCCCTTGTGTGCTCTCAGCGTTCACCACAGAATGCTGTCAGACAGTTTCGTTCATCAAAAAAACAACTTGGCTCTTGTGTGCTCTCAGCGTTCACCACAGAAATCTTGGCTCTTGTGTGTGCTCTCAGCGTTCACCACAGAATGCTGTCAGACAGTTTCGTTCATCAAAAACAACTTGGCTCTTGTGTGCTCTCAGCGTTCACCACAGAATGCTGTCAGACAGTTTCGTTCATCAAAAACAACTCATCAAAAACAACTTGGCTCTTGTGTGTGCTCTCAGGTTCACCACAGAATGCTGTCAGACAGTTTCGTTCATCAAAAACAACTTGGCTCTTGTGTGCTCTCAGCGTTCACCACAGAATGCTGTCAGACAGTTTCGTTCATCAAAAACAACTTGGCTCTTGTGTGCTCTCAGCGTTCACCACAGAATGCTGTCAGACAGTTTCGTTCATCAAAAACAACTTGGCTCTTGTGTGCTCTCAGCGTTCACCACAGAATGCTGTCAGACAGTTTCGTTCATCAGAACATAACTTGGCTCTTGTTCACCACAGAATGCTGTCAGACAGTTTCCAAAGAAGTGGCAAAAGAGGGAGCGCAGAATTCTGTCAAATTTGCATTCTTGAAATTCATCAACTCTTCCCTATATGGAGGTAATGGCGACTACAATGGCCCCTCTCCTGCTCTCCCCACTCCTCCCTTTTGTCACTGGCATGTTGTACCGGTCATTTCAATTCTTTCTCTATTCCTATTCATCTGTCTGCTACCAGAGGGATGGTTATGTGCCCCTAATGTCATAGTTGCCTGTTCTTGATAGGATAATTATCTGTCCTGATTGGATTATTGTTTTTAATGGTTCTGCAGTTGTCTGTTGTAAATGGGATAATTGTTTATTAATGATGGAATTAGAGCTGTCTCTATTTTGATGAGTGTTTTGCCCCTGATGTGATGATTGTCTGTCCCCGATGGGATGATTGTCTTTATAAAATGATTTCCTGTCCCTGACTGCATGATTGTCTGTCCCTGATGAGATGATTGCCTATTCCCATCAGATGATTTAGACGATTCTCTGTCCCTGTTTGCATGATTGTCTGTCCCTGATGAGATGGTTGTCCCTTATCAGATGATTGCCCGTGCCTACATGGATAATGTTCTCTTTCTGATGAGATGATTATCAGTCTCTGACTGGGTGATTGACTGTCTCTGATTGGGTGATTGTCAGTCTGTCATGGGATGATTGTCCCCCCATAGGATAATTATTTGTCCCTCATGGAGTTGTCTCTCCCTGATGAGATAGTTAATAATACCTGATGGAATAAATGTCTGTCCGTGATGGTATGATTATCTTTCCTCCCATCGCTCCATCGTACGATTGTCAGTCTTCGACAGGATGATGGTCAGTCAATGATGGTGATTATCTGTCTGTGCTGGATGATTATCCCTAGTGGAGTGATTCTAAGTTACTATATAGTTGTGAGTCTGTGACGGATGATTATCCCCAATATGGTGATTGTCAGTCTCTAACTTTATGATTGTCTGTCCGTGATGAATGATTATCCCCTAGTGGGGTGATTGTCAGTCTCTAACTTTATGACTGTCTGTCCGTGACGGATGATTATCCCCAGTGGGGTGATTGTCAGTCTCTAACTTTATGATTGTTTGTCCGTGATGGATGATCATCCCTAGTGGGGTGATTGTCAGTCTCTAATTGGATGATTGTCTGTCTCTAGTGGACAGATTGTCTGTCTATCACAGGGTAATGATGGCGTGGATCAAATTATCCATGGCAAGCCGGCTTCTTGGGAAGACAAAAAGCATGTGTGATGCTCCTCTTTCCAAAACATTACTTCTTTGGAGGGAAGGGGGGATTCTTGCTTATTTCTTTGCCTTTCTTTCATCTTTCCCCGTGATTTGACCTTATTTGTGCTCTTCTGGCCCAAACCTAACCCTTCCAACTACAAATGAACACCATCTTCCTCACACACATGCGACGAAGAAAAACAAGAAACAAGAACATGAACCCCCCCCCCCCCCTCCTCTTCCCTTCCTCAACCTCCTCAAAAATAACTGAACTCGAAACGTTCTTCCTCTTGTTTGTCTTTACTGCCCTTAATATTGTGCACGTAGTGCTCCTCTTGTCTGTTTAATAGTTGAAGATTTACTCGGAAAAGTGTTACTGTCATAAAAGAAACACTGAAACAATAAAGCGTATGTGCGTAAGCTGATGTGGATTGCTAAATACTCAGTGTTGAAAAGCATTGCTCCTGCCCTTATACCTGCTGCTCCGTGGTCACCTGGTGGGCGTGCTACTACCTCCACATTTACTGACTTTATCCCTCTCTGAGATGATCAGATATCGATCGAACACGAAATGAGAAAAAGGACACCCGAAGGTGCCAGGAGGACCTAGAGAAGCACTGTCTTCACCTGCCTCCAGAGCAGTCCTGTACCACCCTTGGAGGCCTGCGCTGTGTTGACGATGGGTACAGGCACGAGCAGGACACTCCATGAAGACATCAAGGGACACAACTGCTCCTGATCAGAGGTAAATCAGACTACAGGATGCAACTCATAACAGCCTTAAAGTAGCATCCCCATGGGTGTACCAGCCCGTATTTCATGACTGCAGAACCCACCAGCGAAAAACACCACCCCCTCCAGCTGTCGAGCACTCCCCACAGACCCAACCACCCCTGCCCACGGACAGATGAAGACAGCGCCACTCCAGACACAGCCAAGCTTTCGCCATACGGTCTTATGTGCCCTCAAGAGAGAATCCAAAGTTGTAGTCTTTCCCACTGTCAACAGGACTTTCCCTGTGGTCAGTGGGTCTTTTCCTCACCGTCTCTGGACCTTTCTCCAGGGTCAGCCTCGTTAAGGCAAATGAGAAAAAGAAACACCCGAAGGCGCCGGGGAGGGCCCAGAGAAGCACTGTCTTCACCTGCCTCCAGAGCAGTCCTGTACCACCCGTGGAGGCCTGCGCTGTGTTGACGATGGGTACAGGCACGCAGGACACTCCATGAAGACATCAAGGGACACAACTGCTCCTGAACAGAGGTAAATCAGACTACAGGATGCAACTCATAACAGCCTTAAAGTAAAGGCGTGCTACTACCTCCACATTTTACTGACTTTATCCCTCTCCCCCCTGAAATCACTGAGATGATCAGATATCGATCGAACACGAAATGAATAGGAAGCAACGCTAAACGTTTACCAATTCACGTACATTGTATATATTCATAGTGCCCATCCCAAACCCCCATCCTCCCCCCTGCTTCAGACAGACAGATAGGCAGACATACAGACAGAGACAGACATACAGATAGACAAACAGACACACACACATTCACACACACACACACACACACACACACACACACACACACACACACACACACACACCACACACACACACACACACACACACACACACACACACTCACACACGTACGCACGGATGCACGCACGCACACTCGCACCAACACAAATTGTGCATGCACTACTTAAAGTAATTTCTATGTATGCACACACTCACGCACACAATGTACAGGCTCCCCCACCCCATTCCTATTTCACCACACCCCCTCCCTTCCAAAATACATTTGCATGCAATCATGCAGATGTACGGTCACATTACAAAAACTTTCAGCAAAACAAAACAACAACAACAACAACAACAGCAGCAGCAAACAACAACAACCAACAAACAAACGAACAAACAAACAAAGAAAAAAAAAAACAAAGTCTAGAAGGCAAAGCAATTAGATAAAACAAAACAAAATCAGCCAACAAACAAGCAAGCACTTGCATCATCACCTTTAGTCATCATAGCCATCATCTTCATTAATGAACTCGATAACAACAACACAATTAACGGCGAGGATCGATCCAATATTCACGGCCACAGCAGGTGTTATAACTCGGCAAGATACAGAACCGGGCATAATGCCATTGACTCTTCAGATAAAGGAATTCCGGCAGGTCCAGTCTATGCATTTTGTTTATTTCTACAACGAGAGAAAATGAGAAAAGGATATAAGGATGTTCACAAACAGGAACAACAACCCTGACCCCAAAAGCAGTTACAACAACGATGATAACAACAGCAATAAGAACTTACACGCATAGTGCACGTGCACATGCAGGCACACGCACACACACACACACACACACACACACACACACACACACACACACACACACACACACACACACACACACACACACACACACACACACACATAAACTTTAATATATGCACAAACCACACGCGTATAGGCAAACAAATACAACACACACACACACACACACACACACACACACACACACACACACACACACACACACACACACACACACACACACACACACACTCACACACACACACACACACACACACACACACACACACACACACACACACACACACACACACACACACACACACACACAAATACACACACATGGACACTCATGCACGTATACGCATATATACACAAACACATACACAAACACACGCATATGGTCACATGCAAGCACCCACACACATATACAAACACGTGCAAACACATACTCATGCACATGCGGAGATAGATAGATAGATAGATAGATAGATAGATAGAGAGAGAGAGAGAGAGAGAGAGAGAGAGAGAGAGAGAGAGAGAGAGAGAGAGAGAGAGAGAGAGAGAGAGAGAGAGAGAGAGAGAGAGGAGAGGGAGAGAGAGAGAGAGAGAGAGAGAGAGAGAGAGAGAGAGAGAGAGAGAGAGAGAGAGAGAGAGAGAGAGAGAGAGAGAGATAATGACAATGTTTTAATGTTAGGTCTCCAGCTTGTAAACATAGGTACACGTAAACAATGTAATGACTATCCAAACAGATGGATGATAGGAATCAACTTAAGTGTGTAGCAATAATATATTCTTCCCTATGCCTCAGTGCATAAAAATATACAAAGCTACATCACGAATGACTCTGATTTCCTCACTTCACAATAAATGTCAGCACTTTACCTCGGTTGACCAGTTAATCTTTAAATGCTTTGATATGTATTTATCTCTAAGTAATGTGTAAGCTTTGCATTGAAAGAAAAAAAAGGAGCTCATCTTCACCATTCTTACAAAATGGGCACTGCATATCCTCAGAATCATTTTCCCTGTAGCGTCTATTTATCTTTAGATCATTTATGCCTAATCTGAATCTGGTGAGTGCCGATCTAAATTTGTTAACGGTTATTATTGCTAAGTATTGTTCACGATGTGGAAGTAATTTGAAAGAGCAATAAAATTTAAATCTGGCACCATTCTTAATCTTGGATTCCCATGCCTGTTGAAAACAGTCTATCATTCTTTGTTTGAGTATTCTCAAGAACATTTTGTGATTTCCAATCATTCCATTTACATATACTTCCGAGAAACATATCTGTCTAAACAAGCTGTAATAGAAGACACCCAGTTATTAATTTTGAATGTCTTTCTGCTTCAGCCTTTAGTGCTGAATTATGTTTGCATTCAATATGCTTAGTGTGGTAAACGTGTTATGTCCATTTTCTGCAGAGAGAACCAGTATCGAAGACTAGAAATAGTGCTATCTATATATAAAGGGTATCTTCTTCCGGTCTCACCATATGCCATTGCGTTCGGGGAGGGGGGGGGGGGGGGAAGAGAGAGAGAGAGAGTAGGATATGGAAGAGGGATGAATAATGACATGGCTGAGAGGCGAAGGATGTGAGGACTGACATTTGTGTGGGGTCAGCCGACTCTCACGCCTTACTTGTGGCAGCGTCAGCTGCAGAAGTCAGTGGAAACTATACTTTGCACACAGCTCGGCCTGAAGAACATCATCTGCATTAGTGGGTCCCACAA
>JADBJO010006465.1:10000-35000 GCA_016801955.1 Conus betulinus | reverse complement strand
AGAGAGAGACAGAGAGAGAGACAGAAGAAATAAAGAGACAGAGAGAAGATGGTGAATATGAGGAGGGGGAAGAGGGATGGACGATGACATGGCTGAGAGGCAAGGGATGTTAGGATTGGCATTTGCATAGGGCCACCTGAAACTCGCGCCTCATTTGTAGTGGTGTCAGCTGCAGAAGCTATTAGAACCAGCACTCAGCAAATAGCTCGGCCTGAGAAACATCATTTGCAGCAGTGGGCCCGACAAGACATGCGCATGTTTCCATTAAATCGTTCATACTGAAATGACCAGTTGATATTTGACTGGCTACAGCTCTCTCCCTTCGCTCTGCCCCCTCTCCCCCATACACTGTACAGACAGTCCAGAACTTCGATTCCTCCACCATCCCCTCTTCCAGATTCTCGTCATCATACCCCCCCCCCCCCCCCCCCTCCCCTGCTCCCCTGTGTCCAGATGTCACTCCGGATCCAGATGAATTCAAGAAGTCAGCCTGGATTCTCCCCCTCCACTCCTGTCTTGTCCCCACTTCCTCCTCTTCCGTCCTCTCCCTTCCCCTGTCAGACGCAATCGTGATTTTCTCCGAGGAGCAGGATAAAGGTTTGGTAGTTCAGTTTTGGGTCATCAGTCAGGGGGCTGGCCATGATGAAGTGTGTCTGTGGGCGTGTGACTGACCGCATGGCGAAGCTGTCTTGCTTTGGAATATTTATGTTTCTGACATCTGAGAGACTGAATGACAAAGTTATCTCTTTTTGTCTCAAAGACTGGTAAGTTTTGACATCTGACTGACCACATGGCAAAGATACCTTGGTTTGGAATATTTATGTTTCTGGCATCTGACTTGCCCCATGGCAAAGATATCTTGGTTTGGAATCTTATGTTTCTGGCATCTGACTTACCCGATGGCAAATAGATCTCTGGTTTAGAATATATATGTTTCTGACGTCTGCCTGACTGCATGATTAATAATTTTTTGTTGTTGGCTGACTGCATAATTAGATAATGTTTGGCATCTGCCTGACGGCATGATTAGTAATGTTTGGCTGCATAGCAAAGTTATCTTAGTTTTTGAAGGTTTTTGGTTTTTGGCATCTGACCTACTGTGGGGCGAATTTATCTTTGTTTTGAAGATTTATGGTTTGGGCATTTGACCAACTGCATAGCAAAGGTTTTTTTTTAAGATACATGTTGTTGGCATCTGATTAACTGCATAATTAAGTTACGTTTGTGCTTAATGAGTAATGTCTTCGGCATCCGACCAACAACATGGAAAAAATATATATGTTTTTTGGACATTTATATTTTGGCATCAGATCAACTGCATGGCAAAGTTATTTTGTTGAACACAATCTCGTCCATGGGACGTTCACACACGACCAGTCAGCCAAACAGACTAGGGTTCCCACTTTTAATTAAATGCTAGTTCTATATTATTTGCATACATTACTTTTTGCACTCCCCAGTTCTTATAGAACAGGGAGTACTTTAGAATGGGAACGAAGAAATGCTGTGTGTGTGTGTGTGTGTGTGTGTGTGTGTGTGTGTGTGTGTGTGTGTGTGTGTGTGTGTGTGCGCGCGCGTTCGTGCGTGCGTGCGTGCGCGCGCGCGCGCGCGCGTGTGTGTGTGTGTGTGTGTGTGTGTGTGTGTGTGTGTGTGGTCGTGGTCAAAATGTGTTCCCCACTCACTCCAGACAAAACTACTGGGCCGATCTTTCTGAAAATTTGTAGGTATGTTCAATATGGGTCATGGATGATGCCCAATGTTTCAGTTTACCGTTATAGCTGTTACTAACGGTTTTTTCTTCTGTATGGAATATCTCAGAAAGTACTTGGCCGATCTTTCTGAAAATTTGTAGGTATGTTCATTATGGGCACGGGTGATGCCCGATGTTTTAATTTACCGTTATAGCCGTTATTGACGGCTATAACGGCCCATAATGGTTTTCATTTTTGTGGAGTGTCTCAGAAAATACGTGGCCGATCTTTCTGAAAATTTGTAGGTATTTTAATTATGGGTCACAGATGATGCCCGATGTGTTATTTTGCTGTTATAGCCGTTACTAACGGCCATAACGGCCCATAACGGTTTTCCTTCTTTATGGAATATCTCAGAAAGTACGAAACCGATCTTTCTGAAAATTTGTAGGCTTGTTCATTATGGGTCACGGATGATACCTGATGTGTTATTTTACCGTTACAGCCGTTAGTATAACGGCCCACAATGGTTTTTTTTCTTTTTATGGAATATCTGAGAAGTACTTGGCCGATCTTGGCCGATCTGAGAAGTACTTGGCAGCTCTGTCTGAAAATATGTAGGTATGTTCACTATGGGTCACGGATGATGCCCGATGTTTACCAGAATAGCCATAACGGCTATAACGGCCCCAAACGGTTTTTTTCCTCTTTATGGAATATCTCACGCGTATTCAAGATAAACTGGGAATACGTTCATATGCTTTGCATCTTCTTTTTTATTATTTCTTTTTACCATGGTTTTACATAATCACACGTTTCAACACAAAGTATTCCTCACGAACTCACGAATATTTTTTTTTTTTAAGTTGGCCGTAAACAGTGCCGTACCAAAATCTCTTTACTGAACAAATTTCGTGGTCCTCCCAGTTTTCTTTCCTTGGTTTCTCCACACAAAATGTAAGTCAAGAGCATTGCACAGAAGTGACAGTAGTCACTGAAAAGCTAGCATTCGCTTGTATTAGCTGGACTTTGCCAAAGGTCAGGGACAGATTCTTTGAAGAACCAAGCTGATTTATTAGAAGTCTTTAGAATGTTAAGGTTCCTGATCGTGGAGGTTGCTTCATTTTGTTTTCAGACCCCGCCACCTTTTGTGTTCCATAGTTTGGTTTGTATTGTCGACAAATGTGACACTAAGGATGAATGAGTTTAATTCCCGTTACCCTTGTTGTGGGAATTGGAAGATTGCAGATAAAAGAGCAAAGGAACAATGACATCAAGCAATAAACGCCCACTGCACACAAAACACATTTCATTATTTATCTAAGATACGGTTTTTATACATTTTGTTCGAAGACTGTGCAAAGCGTTCTACCAACATGATCACTATCATAAATCTCTTTTTCATCCTATCATCTTTCTTTGTAGCTTTCGTCCAGTCACCTCTGTGTAATGTTGGCATCAGGGATATTGTCTTGACAAAAAGTCTGTCATGAAGTCATCTGAAAACGTCAGACTGCTGCAGTGACTACTTCGCTACCCCCAACGCTGTGTTTCTTTGTCAGTCCTGTCATTTTCCTTTTCATGACAGCTGTCTGTGATAGTCCTTTGAGTGCTCCTTTGACAGTCTCTCTCTCTCTCTCTCTCTCTCTCTCTCTCTCTCTCTCTCTCTCTCTCTCTCTCTCTCTCACTGTGCGTGTGTGTGTGTGTGTGTGTGTGTGTGTGTGTGTGTGTGTGTGTGTGTGTGTGTGTGTGTGTGTGTGTGTGTGAGTGTGTGTGTGTGTAGAAAACTTTCTAAAGGATCAAAGCAAAACTCTGCAAGAAGCACATGAAGAACAAGGTACAGAAGAGGCAATAGTTACAGAACTAATTTTCTCTCATATCAGCTGGTGCCACCAAAGATCAGTGGTGGAGTCTTCACAGAACCAAGGTGATTTATTCGGTCTCTGGAATGTTCGCTTTTTGATGTTGAAGTTTGTTTTCTTTAGTTTTGATATTTGGCCACGTATTGTATGTGATTGCGTGAATTGCGTTATTGACAACAGTGACAATTATAGACAATGATACAGATGTTTGGCATTTTTGTTTGGGATGTTGGATGAATGGTATGTCTACTGCCTCTGCAACCGTAATTTTGTTATGGCAACTATTGCTGTTGTAGTTATTATTTTCTCTGCTGTTGTGATTGTAATTGTTGCCGCTGCTGTAACTGCGATTGCTGTTTGTTGCTTTACTACCACTACTGCTGTTGCTGCAGCAACTTTTTCTATGATTGCTCCTTTTCCCCCCCCTGCTTTTGCGGTGCTGCTGCTGCTACTGCTGGTAATGTTTTCATTGGTGCTGCTGCTGCTTTAAATATTGATATTGTGGCTACTGCAGCGTCTGGCATTTTTAACTGGTGGTGACGCTACTATTATCTTTATATTGCCAACACTACCATTGTTATTGTTGTTTGCTGCTGCTGTGTTTGTTGCTGTTGCTGTACTGTTGTTGCTGGTATTGCCGCAATGGTTTTGTTGCCGCTGCTTTTGTTATTGTAAGCGCTGCTTTATGAATTCAGTTTACACCATTGATGCTGCTTGTTTTGTTGGTGTAGTTGGCAGTGCCATTACTGACCTTATTGCTACTACTAAAACTGTTCTTCTTGTTGTTGCTGTAACTGCTAGCACTTTTGTTGCAGCTGCTGCCACTGGTACTGTTGCTATGTATCAATGCTAGTATTGATGTAATTGCTGCTGCTACAGCCGTAGCCCTATTCACCACTATAGCTACTATGTTTGTTGCTGCTGATTCTCTTATCGTTTCTTCTCCGGTTTTCTTGCTGTTACTGTCGTTGATTTTGCTGATGGTGGTGGTACTGTCATTGTTGTGGCTACCACTGCTACTGTCGCTACTGCTGCTGCTACTGGTCTTTCTGTTGGCACCACTTCTGCAACGGTTGTTGCTGCTGCTGTTTCTTCTATTGCTGCTGCCGTCGTTGAGGTTGCTGTTGTTGTTGCTGATGCTGTCGCTGCTGTCGTTGCTGTCGTTGCTGAAGCTACTTTTACTGTAGTTAGTTATGTTCCTGCTGTTGTTTTGTTGTTGCTGCTGCCATCAATTCTATTGTAGTTTCTGTTTTTTTTTTTTCTCTTTTTGATTTTTTTTTTGTTTTTTTGTTTGGTAGGATCATCGTAGTCCCATTTCATCGTCATCATTGTCGTCGTTGTCGTCGTTTTCATCGTCATCATCATCATCATCATCATCATCATCATCATCATCATCATCATCACCAATTTTCAAACCACACAATGAATGCTACCGATGTGTGGCCACATTAGTTTGTGACGGAGATTGCAGACAGAACGGAGGTAAGGGTCATGGACTGAATGAAGTGATAAGAGCTGTATAAATACAGAATAAAGATCTAGGAAGAACATAGAATGGACGTTTGTCACCATTGAAAATCAAAGACACCAAGTGCTATTGCTTTCAAATATAAACTACTGAGCTATTTTAAGGCCAACATCAGGTACAACGACAACATTCTTAGCCTAATGTCAGTAGAAACAAGTCCCATGATCCGTGAAAAAAAAAAAAAAAACCTCCATGTATTCCCCTTTCAGGAAGAGAGAGAGAGAGAGAGAGAGAGAGAGAGAGAGAGAGAGAGAGAGAGAGAGAGAGAGAGAGAGAGAGAGAGAGAGAGAGAACTTCCCTTACAATGGACCAACTCATTAGACCACCAGACCTCCATTTTCCCCCATCCTTCCAACAGCCAGCGGCCTACCTAACCTAATCAGAACTGACATGATTTTTCTCCAGCTGTTGCAGCCTGGCGAGAGACCAGCCAAGGCGAAAGGTCTGAGAGTTTCTTGACTGGTTAGGTACTTCAACGTGGAAATGGGATAGCAGCACCAACCGACAGAACAACTCGCCGATGACGTCATCAATCTTCGATGAAGAAGGAAGATTTGCTGGCACCACTAAGGCTCACGAACTCATTCCATGTCTGATCCTGTCACTTGTGGATTTTAATGTTTGTACTGAGTACACCTGTCGCTGTTTACATGTGGTACCAGTATGCCCGTCCTATGGCAACCATCTGAAGCTGATAATTTGGGAACTGGATGAACCTACGACCAATATCAGCTGAGCTCTCTGTGTTAACTAGGATTCAGGTGGTAGTGGTCATTTCCAGACTGAGTTAATACTGGCTGGAGGGATAAAGACAGAGAGAGAGAGAGGGAGAGAGAGAGAGAGAGAGAGAGAGAGAGAGAGAGAGAGAGAGACAGAGAGAGAGAGAGAGAGAGAGAGACTGACACTGACCCTGGTCTGATTGTGAAGGCTACCAACCAGCCAATACACAAAAGGGATGATGGGGCCATGGGGGGGGGGGGGGGGGGGGAGAGGTAGAGGTAATAATTAACAAAATAAAGATACATGCGCAGTCAAAAAACTGTTACATATAACATCAGCATAATGAACAACAAAAGTGCAAACAATCGAGCAACTACAGAATTCAGCAAGTTGTTCGTTGTGTGTGTGTGTGTGTGTGTGTGTGTGTGTGTGTGTGTGTGTGTGTGTGTGTGTGTGTGTGTGTGTGTGTGTGAGTGAGATCCTGAGCAAATTAGTGTGCAAACAAGTGGGTAAGCAAGAAAGAGAGGGGCAGATAGATAGATAGATAGATAGATAGATAGATAGAGAGAGAGAGAGAGAGAGAGAGAGAGAGAGAGAGAGAGAGAGAGAGAGAGAGAGAGAGAGAGACGCTTGACGCTTGACGCTTTGACGCTTTGACGATTTATTGCCTTCAGCTTAACAAGCCATTAAGGCAAGGGGGGTACACATACGACTTGACACATTGATTCATTAAAGTATGATGAAAATAAAGTATAAGGAAGATAAATAATGATTAAATTAACAAATTAACAAAGTATGAGGAATTAATGGGCTTACCAAATCGCTCACATTGTTAGAGCGGCACAGATAATAACAATGACTAACCCACACGTGGGAAAACAGTCGGAAAACTTCCATTCCATATATACCATCCTTTCCTACGCTACCGTTCCCACCCGCTTAGTTCAAAAAGACTGTTCCCCATCCCCTTCACTCGCCTTACACGCTAAACATAACTAGTAAACGCAAGCTCACATTCTTCCATTCCCTGTTGAGAGAGAGAGAGAGAGAGAGAGAGAGAGAGAGAGAGAGAGAGAGAGAGAGAGATCCTGGGCAAATGAATGAGCAAACAAGTGGACAAGCAAGCGAGAGATAGATAGATAGATAGATGGATAGATAGATAGATATAGATAGATAGAGATAGATAGAGAGAGAGAGAGAGAGAGAGAGAGAGAGAGAGAGAGAGAGAGAGAGAGATCTGAGCAAATGAATGAGCAAACAAGTGGACAAGCAAACGAGCGAGCACGCGCGCGCGCGCGCGATAGAGAGAGAGAGAGAGAGAGAGAGAGAGAGAGAGAGAGAGAGAGAGAGAGAGAGAGAGAGAGAGACAACATCTGTTTCTCGTTTAGCTGTTCTTAACAAGAATGAAAAGTAGGCAAGATCGATCAGTTACCAATCTGTACGCCCCCCCCCCCTCCCCCGCCACCTCATCCATCCCAACTTTAGTGAGGAACGGATAGTCGTCACTACACAGGACGGAGCTGACACAAACCATTCTCACCACAGCTGCTGGAGACCAACGAAAAGATGGAACGAGTCAAAAACTGGCGTACACTTTTCACATCAGACAGACCGGCTAGAAAAACGGCCACTGACGCAGCGGGTGATACTAAAGGATGGAACAGCCTGTCTGGTGACGTCATTGGCTTTTGGAAGAAGCAGCTCTCTGACTGAAGAGTGTTCGTGGGGTAAGACAAGGGGTGAGGGTGGGATAGGGGAATCAAATAGAACTGGAATGACGTCACAGGGGAAATGACTTGATCGGTCAGGTTCGTTTATTTCACGAGTGGTTTGGGGATCTTTCCCCCTTATTTTTTTTTCTGAGGGGCAGGGAAGGGGTGGGGGTGGGTTGTGTGAGGGGAAATAGAAGAAGGGGGGGGGGGGGGGGGGGGGGGGGGGGGGGGGGCGGACACACACACACACACACATGTTGGCAATGACATTACATTTTTTAAAAAAGAGAAAAAGTTCTGTTTTGGTGTCACAGACAAATAAGGAACTGACGCATGTTTGACAGATGGGATGTCTAGGACGTCCAGGACGTTGTGACGTAGCATGATCATTATTCATCAGTACAGCTAAAACCGTTTTTCTTCTTCTTTCCTTTGGAGGAGGGGGAGGGGAGGTTTCAAAACCTTGCCAGCTTCTACATTCCATTGAAGTCGAAGGTGAAGTCCACGACACCAAATGTGGCGGAAGAGAAAACTGAGAGGGAATGAGAGGAGGGGTGGGGGGGTGGGGGTAGGGGGGGGGGGGGAGGGAAGGAAGAAAGAGAAAGAGAGGATAGGGTTGAAGAAAGACTTCATACAGTTGTAACAATAAAAATGATTACTTGAATATTTTGATATGATTATGGTTGTTATATCATGGTTATTACTGTCATTATTATCATCATGGATGTGTCTTTAACTTGGGGGCTTATATTTCCATTTTCTTGACGAACTCCGATCAGCCGCGTTTAATCTCTGGAACTAATAAGATAAGATAATTATGGAAAGTCTGTCGTGAAGTTCTCAGCAGAGATGGAACTATGCTGCATTACCAACATCCCTAACCTCGTTCTCATTAACTATCACCAAACTAAACAAAGTCGTAATGATGATAATATTACTGATAGGAATACTAATAATGGTCAAAATATTATATATAAAAAAAGAGACAAGATTACTACCAGTCTTGGTGTCAATAAGTAGGTATGGGAGAAAGGAGAGTGGGTTAGAGGATTCTTAAACAGCAGGGTTGCCGTGGCAACAATCCCGGAGGCTAAGGCGATGGTGAAGTGTGTGTGCGTGTGTGTGTGTGTGTGTGTGTTGTGTGTGTGTGTGTGTGTGTGTGTGTGTGTGTGTGTGTGTGTGTGTGTGTGTGGATATGTGTGTGTGTGGTTATCAACATTTCCACAACATATGCATAGGAAAGAGGGAAGATGGAACAGGAGTACATGTTGAAGAAATAGTGAATGAAAATAAAAATAAAAGAAAACCAAAAATGAAGTGAGGGAAATGGAGTGGACAAGTATCTGAATAAACAATAGACTGATGTGAGAAATAGAGAGGGTGTGGTGAGAAGGGAAAGGAAGATAGCTATAAGTTATGTATAAGGTAAATAGTGGGATATATGGTAGTATGTGTGTGTAGTGGGAAGATATTGTGGGCTGAGACTGAAGTGATGGGTTGGTACATGATGGTAAGAGGGTGGAGGGAAGAAGGGGATGGGTTTATATACTGACTGGGGGTGGGGGGGGGGGGGGGGCATATATCACACCTATACACTCTCTCTCTCTCTCTCCCCCTCTCTCTCTTCCCCCCCCCCCCCTCTCTCTCTATCTCTCTCTCTCTAAAAATTAAGTTATTGTTTCTAAATATTATCATTATTTTAATTCTACAATTATGGCCGGCAATGGGATTAGTGATAATAGGACATAATGCTTAGAAGCATAAAGGTGAAAATGACTGACGGTAATAACAATGACATCAGTGTTGTTGTAAATTAAATGTAGTGATGTAATGATGTTGATGAAGAGAACAGTAAAGGTAATGATATGATGATAGTGATATATTTGTTTCATGTTTGTTGCACCTGAAGAAGACCTAAGAGGTTGAAACGCGTTGTGGTTTGTCTTGTGACTCGTTTGTCCACGTTTCTCTGGGCGGTTCGCTGACATTTATTTAAGATTTGTTTAGATTTCCGCCTGCAGTCGTTTCACTTTGCAACTAGATCTTTTTTGCTCTCACATTGATCTTATTTTTGATCACTCTCTCCATCTATAATTATGATTTATGTGCTAGAAAAATCGTATGTGTCGTAATCTCCATGGAGAAAGCGGTTGGTGTAGGTGTGGGTGTGGGCAGGCAATACGAATGGATGGGGATGGCGAGAATGGGAAGGGGAATGGTGGTGCAGTGTTGGTCAATGCAGAGTTGTACTGAAACAGTTGACGAAAAGGCGTTGAATACAACCGTGCCATGTGCTCTCTGACCCAGAATGGACTCCAAAGCATCATCCCCACCCTCCATGATCATTATTGAAAACAAATCCAGGTTCTGTGACTCTTCTAAGCCCTTCTAAGCCTGATTTGGATTTCCTCTCCCCTCATCGGCTTGGTGGGTTCAGCATAGTAGACGGTATCAGCAAGTTAAAGAGGAATGCAGCTTGATGGACATAGTGACCTCTACCACCAACCTCCCCCCCCCCAAACTCCTCTGCCCCTTCTCCACAACAGGATAATCACTCAAGCCGGTCACGTGACTGATCAATTATATATTACCATTATGAGGTTTAGTCTAGTGTTGTCCAGAGTATGCATGATCAGAAGAGGCACAGTGAACACACCAGAATGACTAGGAAGCAGTGCAATATCTAATTGATGTGTTTGATTGCTCCCTTTCGACTGACGACGACGCTGAGCTCCAGTGGTACAAATATGGGTGTGGTTATGCATGGGCGCACCCACAATAACCGTATTGGAATAAGGCCACTCAGGGATATAGGGGACAAGACAATAAAGAAATCAGTCTTTACTCTTCTGCTCGCAGTCAACTTTTGGGGGTGGGGTTGGGGGTGGAGATGGTCTGTCTCTCTGCCTCTGTCTGTATAATTGCTCTTTCCTCAACGGATAATCGTCTTTTCCTGATCAGATAATTATCTGTCTCTGGATAATTGTCTCTCTCATGGAATGATTGTCCCCCAAAGGATAATTATCTGTCCCTCATGGGGTTGGTCTCTCCCTCATTGTATGATTAACTATCCCTGTCGGAATATTGTGTTCCTGAGAAGATGAATGTTGTCCTTCATACGACATTGTTTTTCGCTGTGGGATGATTATCTGTTCTTGAAGGAATGAATGTCTGTCCGTGGTGGTATGATTATCTCCCTCCCCCCCATAGGATGATTGTCTGACCCTAAAAGGATGATTTTCTGTTCTAGATGGATGATTATCTGTCGTGGAATGATTCTCAGTTCTAATTGAATGATTGATTGTCTGTAATGGGATGATTGAAGGTGGCACTGATCCGAGCTATCCACGGGAAGCCAGCTTCTCGATGAAGACAAATGGTATGTGCGACACTCCTCTTTCCAAACAGCGGTTTTCTGGCTGATTTCTGCATCTTTATTTCACTTCTTACTGTCATTCGATCCTATTGTTTATCTTCTCTGCCCCAAACCTAACATCCAAGAAGCAAACAAACAAAACACCGTCCTACACGAAAACACCTACACCCATGAAAAAAAAAAAGAACATGAACATCTCCCATCCTTCTCTTCCCAACCTTAAACCCCTTGTAAAATAACTGAAGTATAAACTGTCTTCCTTTTTCTTTATTCTACTGCTCTTGATACTGTGCACGTAACGCAGTCGTTTTGTGCTTGACAGTTGAAGATCTACTGGCATTAAAAAAAAGCAAGCCGAAAAGGATTTTGAAACACTTTCTGTTTTCGTACGTGCAATTCCCTGGCTATCAGGCAGGTTAAGTACCCCCTCCCTCCCCCGCCACATTTTACCGGATTTGACTCTCTTGCGCATGAAATTTCTGCCTTCTTGAGGTGTTGAAATAAAGATCGAACAAGAAATCAGACAGGAAGCAATGCTAAAGTTTCACCCTTTCACGTACATTGTACATTTCTTCAGTTCCTCCCCCAGATCTCCTTCTCCTCTTTACACCCACCCAGCCACCCAGCCACACACACACACACACACACACACACACACACACACACACACACACACACACACACACACACACACACACACACACACACACACACACACACACACACACACACACACACACACACGCACTGACTGAAACCATTTACTGTCAGATTCACATATTTTTGGACTGACATTAAAAACAAACTTAATGAATTAATGCGAAACGAAAATATACAAGTACCATCTGAATGACATAAGAAATCATAAAGGAAACTTAACAGGGAAACATACAACATTTATAAGTAAAATAAACAACATCAGAAACTGTAATAATAAAATAAATTACAATCTTAACTGCACACACACACACACACACACACACACACACACACACACACACACACACACACACACACACACACACACACACACACACACACACACACACACACACACACATTCCCGAAAACACTGCAACACCAATGACAATGCCAACACAATGCAACAAACACAAACATGTGTGCACTTACACACACACACACACACACACACGCGCGCGCGCGCACGCGCGCACACACACACACACACAAACAACACGCTCACACATACCAACGCACGCTCACACACACAACACACACACACACACACACACACACACACACACACACACACACACACACACACACACACACACACACACACCACACACACACACACACACCACACACACAAACACATTTCAAAACATATGCATAAAGTCATGCAGTTGCATGCTTCCATCAATCAAAAGTCTTAGCGCTAGAACAAAAACCTCATTGAGAGCAACACATGACACACACACACACACACCAAAAAAAATCAGCCAACAAATCAAACAAGTTTTTGTATCATACCATCAAACATCATGGCCATTATTGTCAATAATCAGCTCGATAACAAAACCATAGTCCACGGAGAGTTTGGGGCGAGGATTGATCCAATGTCCACAACCACAGCAAGCGTTGTAACTCGGAAAGATACTGAATAGGGCATAACGCCATTGTGTCTTCAGACCAAAGAATGCCAGTAGATCCCATCTATTCATTCTGTTTCTTTCCACAACAGGAGAAAATGAGAAAAGGATACAAGACTGTTCACAAGAACGACAGCAGTCATGATTCCCGAAAACAACTGCAACACCAATGACAATGCCAACAACAATGGAAAAAAGCAACAAACACAAACATGTGTGCACTTACACACACACACACACACACACACACACACACACACACACACACACACACACACACACACACACACACACACACACACACACACACACGCACACACACATACACGCACACACATATATAAACATATAAACACTACTAAATGCACAAACTACACACGCACGCACACACACACACACACACACACACACACACACACACCACACACACACACACACACGCACGCACACACACACATTCACTCACACTAACGTGAAAAAAAAAAGAGAGAGAGAGAGAGAGAGAGAGAGAGAGAGAGAGAGAGAGAGAGAGAGATGGACTACACACAAAACTACACACACACACACACACACACACACACACACACACACACACCACACACACAGAGGCACACAAACGCACACTCACATGTAAACACTACTATATGCACAAACTACCCCCCCCTACACACACACACACACACACACACACACACACACACACACACACACACACACACACACACATGGACACTCATATAAACGCACAGAGAGAGAGAGAGAGAGAGAGAGGAGAGGAGAGAGAGAGAGAGAGAGAGAGAGAGAGAGAGAGAGAGAGAGAGAGAGAGAGAGAGAAGTGAAGTGGTAAGAGGGATGAATAATGACATGGCTGAGAGGCGAAGGATGTGAGGACTGACATTTGTGTGGGGTCAGCCGACTCTCACGCCTTACTTGTGGAAGCGTCAGCTGCAGAAGTCAGTGGACACTATACTCTGCACACAGCTCGGCCTGAGGAACATCATTTGCATTAGTGGGTCCCACAGAGACACGCGCAAGTTTCCACAAAGTCCTTTATATTGAGATGGCCAGTTCATATTTGACTGATACACACTCTCCCCTGCTCCTTCTACCCCCTCCCCCCCCCCCCCCACGCCTCCACAGTGCACAGATCGTCCAGAACTTCGAATCCCCCACCAGCGCCACCCCCTCTTCCAGACCATCCATCATCTTCCCCCCCCTCTCCCCTCCCTCTGTCTTTCACTCAGGATTCCAGAAGTTAGCCGGGAACCCTTCCTTCTCATCCCCCCCCCCCCGACCCTCCCCCCCCCCCCCTCTCGTTTCCACTTCCTCCTCTTCCGTTCTGCACCCTTCCCCTGTCAGATGCAATCGTGATTTTCTCCGAGGAGCCAGGATAAAATTTTGGTAGTTCAGTTTTGGGTCATCAGTCAGGGGGGTGGCCATGATGAAGTGTGTTGGTGGGCGTGTGACAGATCGCACAGCGAAGCTGTCTTGTTTTGGAAGATTCATGTTTCTGGCATCTGACTTGCCAAATGGCAAAGATACCTTGGTTTGGAATGATTATGTTTCTGGCATCTGACTTGCCACACGGCAAAGATACCTTGCTTTGGAATATTGATGTTTTCCTGCATCTGACAGCATGGAAAAGATATTTCAGCTTTTGAATATCTGTATCTCTGGCACCCTGACTGCATGGGGAGGTTACTGTTCTCATTTTTTTTTTTTAAAGATTTATTCTTTTTTTTGGCATCTGATCGACTGCACAGCGAATGTATGTTAGTTTTGGTGTGTGTGTTTTCGCATCTGACGAACTGCAGGGCAAAAATATATACATATCTTTTGTGATTTTATATTTGGCATCTGACCGAATGTACGCCGAATTTACCGATGTTATTTAAGAATCGTTTTTGACATCTGACCGATTGCATAGCAAAGATATCTCTTTTTTGTGTGAAAGATGTATTTTTTTGGCATCTAATGGACTGCATGGCTAATTTTTATTTTTTTAAAAAGAGTTATGTTTCTGACGTCTGACCCAATGCATGGCACATTTAACTCTTTTTCTGTGAAGATCTTTTGGGGAGATTATTACCGACTGCATGACCGAGTTATCTTATTCTTTTATTAGATTTATGTCTCTTGGTATCTGACCAACTGCATGGCAAATAGATTTTTGGTAATTTGGGGATTTTGAAGTTTTATGTTTTTGATAGCTGACCAACTGTCTAATGGTGGAGTGAACCTGGGTTTTGTCTTTGCTTGTCCGTTTTTGTTAATTTACGTCTTGTGCATCTGACCGACTGCATGAAGAAGTTGTCCTGGTTTCTGAACATACGTTTGTAGACGTGTGGGTGTTGGAATGGCAAAGTTACGTTCGTTTTTGAAAACTAATTTTTTTTTTGCGTCTTACAGACTGCATGGTCCAGGTGTCTTGGTTTTTGAACACTTATGCTTTTGACATCTGACTGTCTGCAAGGTAAATTCATCTTGCTTTTAGAAAACCATTTTTGCATTGAACAGATTGCCAGGCGAAGTTATCCTGTTGTTGGAAGACCTACTATCTGTGCGTAGTGACTAATTACATGGCAGAGTGATAACACATTTTGGAGACTGACATGCACGGCTGTGTGGTTGAATGACATGGCCAAGTTGTCTTCATTTTTGGAATAGTATGTTTGTGAGACGTGTTTGTAAGACTGAACAATTTTGTCGTGTGTGTGTGTGTGTATGTGTGTGTGCGTAGGTGCGTGCGTGTGCGAGCGCCTGTGTGTGTGTGTGTGTGTGTGTGTGTGTGTGTGTGTGTGTGTGTGTGTGTGTGTGTGTGTGTGTGTGTGTGTGTGTACATACACAGGTGTTGTGTGCGATCATTTTCTACTGAAATAAACATTACTTGTTATTCCAATAAGAAAATGTAAAAAAACCTTTTCCTGTAAAACTATTTCAACAGAGAAACTGCATGGGTAGTATTTAACATTTTTCAAACTATTTTCCTTTTGTTATTATTGTTGTATGACATTTTCTGACCGTATTGGCGAGTTTGAGCTTTTCAAAACGACAGGAAAATACCATTTGGAACCACATACTAAATAAAAATCCCACTGTTTCAGAAGAGGAGCACATAAAAATGGCTTAAAAATCGTTTTAGATGTTACCTCCAGAGTTGTTTTATTTCCTTGAAGCACGCTAATTCAAACATTTGATTCTAACATCAGTGTTTCTTTCAGATTGCTGGTTTCTTTGATGTTTATTTTTTTAACATTTTGATTTTGTACTTTCGGAGGACGATTTGCTTTGGGGGGTGGGGGGGGGGGGGGGGGGGGGGGGGGGGAATCAAACAAACCCACCCAAGCGGGTTTGTTTTGTTTTGTTTTTTTTCCTTTTTTTGTGTCGGCCGGTCTCTGTGTCGTCCTCTACGTCAGCTGCTTTTGTGTGGCGACTCGTTTGTTAGCACGACACCGGTGTCATTCCTGTCACAAGCCAGTGAAACTGACAGTGCAGCCGCACGTGAAATTGCTGATGTGTGGGTGAGTTGTGTGGGAGTGGAGTGGACATTTCGTGTGGTGAGTTGCATTGTGTGGAAAAGAGGTGTGAGCGAGGGCGTGACCCGCTTGATACGGAAATTGTAAATAAAGTCCCAATTTTTGATGCTGCAAAGGGATGCATGTGTTATACAACACAATCGTCCTTGCTGTTACACTGGAATGGAATAGGATTATTTCTAAATTGTTTGACATGGATTTTGTCTCATTCATGCATTCTTTGTATTTTATTTGTTAATTGTTGAAATGTTTGCAGAGGAGTTTACTATTCAACTCTAATTTCCGGCTATACGAATGTGTGTGTGTGTGTGTGTGTGTGTGTGTGTGTGTGTGTGTGTGTGTGTGTGTCCTGTGTAATTTTACTGCTCAAGGGCGATCTAGTGGCCTGATATGCTTGATAAAAGATTGATATACGTCTCATGTTAAACCGGTAGATATTAAATACATCTTTTTTGCTTTCATTCTGAACAAATCACTGTTTGGCTCTGTTAAAGATGTTCTGTATGTATTTTGTTATGTTCTCCCTGAGGGATCCCCACACTATGCGTATTTTGACAGTAAAAATGGTATTTTTTATTGGAAGAATTCTTGACTGATTGATTGACGACTCATGGTGATCTGCATGCTTTATTGTGTGGGGATCTGAACAGTATGACGTCAAATCTTTCTCACCATTGTAGGAAAAGCTGCAAAAGAAGAGTTTTAGATTTCCAGCTCTCTAGTCACCTGCATAGTATCGAAAGTTGCTCTGAACACAAGTCATTAAATAACCATTGCAAATTGTGGTTAAACATGTGCACTGCGCTCGATTTCTGTATTCTAACTGGTACGTGTTATGGCGATCGCAACGGTCGCTACACGTGTATGTGTGAGAAAGTGGGTGCAGCGTAAATGACTATTTATTTTGTTCATATCTTATGAATTATTTTCTTCTGTTTGTGATGTTTGCTAGCTGAAATTATGTGAGCGAATTAAGTCAGATCAATTGCCTGTCAAACGTAACTTTAACCGTTTTATATGAAAGAAACATTAACAGCTATAGTACCCAAAAGTTTGTTTGGAAAGATCTTTTCTGATGTGCATTTTAGTAATGTTCCGTCAAAGGAATTTCAGGACAAAATGTCTAATGCATTTCGTCTTATTGATACTAACATCGACGGTGCGTTGGATGTTTTTGATTCATGTTTGAAAGACGCAGCAGAATGCATGAAAAAAAAAGATAGATTCTAACGAGAGTTATGCAAGTGAAGATTTGGTTTGATTCCGAGTGTGGCGTTTTAAGAAAAAAAAAAAGGTTCGTAAGCTGCTGAACAGATTTAATCGTACACATGACAGAAGACCCGAGTCAGTTACTTCATAAAAACACGTGAGTGTAAACATTAACTAAGGAAGATAAGGAAACAGTTGAATGACGCTCATCTGAATGAGTAAGTCTCGTCCCATTAAACGCCAGGAACAGTTCTGGGACACGGTGCACAACATTTCGTTTAAAAACAGACAACCGGTAAACAATATTCCCGTTGAACCTGATTAAACATTTGAAAAACCTACTAAAATAATGTATTTATGAATGAAGGAGTTTTTGTGTAATAGTGTGGATATTGTTGAGGATGTAGCCACGTTCGATCGCCCGATTACTAAAAGGAGTTTTTCTGCTTGCTTCAAGGGAGATAACTCGTAAAGCTGCTGGACCACATGGCATTGTTGGTGAGTTGTTGAAACATGGCTGTTAATCAGATTTGCTTATTTTTTTTTTTTTTTTATCTTTCTTTAGGAATCTCTTGGATAAAGGAATTTGTCCTGAAAAGTGGACAGAATCAATCATTCTTACTATACACATAAAGATAACGTAACTAATCTTAACAATTATCGGGGCATTTCACTATGTGAAGAAACAAGTAAAATATACAGTACGGTGGTGAATTATAGATTACAGGAATGGGTAACAGAAAACAACCTGAAGGGAAAATTTTAAGCTAGTTTTCAAAGCAATTACAGTTGATCATATGTTCACCTTGATGGCATTTATACAAAAACAGCTTTCTTCGAATTGTAAATTGTGTATTGTTTCTGTTGATTTTGAAAAAGCCTTTGATTCCGTAAATAGGAGTATTCTATGGCAGATTCTATTGAAAAAAGGTGTGCATGGGAAGCAGTTTAAATATATGATGGGTATGTACAGCAGCGTGAAAGCTAAAGTTATATATCTGTGAAATATTTAAGATTTCATTCAATGTGCTGGTGGCGTGAATTAACGTCTGAAGTTGTTTCTACTGGGAGACAGGGTGTGCAATTTATCACAGACCTTTTACAAGTATTCATTTTATTATTGGCAGGCGATGTTGCCCTGTTATCAGAAACAGTTTTGGGTCTCCAAACTCAGCCGAATAGTCTGTACAGTGCTCCTAGTTCAATCAATTAAAAGTGAATATGACAAAAAGCAACAGTATGGTCTTAAACAAGGTGGCTATCAAGGAGATAGGGGGCAATTGATTTGTAATTGAATAAGTACGCCCGTTGTCAATGGATATAAATATCTAGGCATTTATTTCTCAACACGATTAAGCTTCCATCTTGCATGTAATGATCTTGCAAGCCGGGCAAAGCGTGTCTGTAGTATTTATGATGCAACATTTATCTAGACAGGGAAATCAGTCTCTTCAGGTTTTTTTTTTTTTTTAAATTATTTGATTCGGAGGTGCAGCCCATTGTACAGTACGGTGCCGAAGTGTGGGGGCTTGATAATGCGGCTTTAACCTGTGAAATGGTCCATCTGTTTGTCCTGAAAGATTCCTTGGTGTATCATTACAAACGTCGACTGATTTAATATATGACAGGACAAATAGGTTTCCGATTAGCTTAAATTCGATGATTAGATGTATTCTTTACTGGCTAAAACTTACACGAACGCAAGAATTAAGATAACCGAAAAGAGTCTACAATATATCGTATGATTTAGATGAAAGAGGCAAAGTAAACTGGGTAACAAAGGTGAAAGTGAAACTGCATGAACTTGGGCTGGTCATGTATAGTTCAGTCAGGGTGTAAGTGATACAGCTGTTTTTTTCACGCATGCTTCACACGAGATAAATAGACTGCAGGTGGCAAGTGTGGAACACTCATATACATGATAGTACAAAGCTGGACTTGTATAGTCAGTTTAATTCGTCCCATTGTGTTCCAACATATGAACAAATGAATATGGACAGACACTCAAAATACATCATTGAAAAATTTCGATTTGAAGTCTTTGATACAACTGTTTATCGTTTTCACTACAAAACAGCATTTTGAACGTGATCTTTATTGTCCATTGTGTAAACATGCACAGGAAGATGAGGTCAATTTTGTATTTTGTCGTCCTGCTTTAAATGATCTTAGAAACCAACGATTCCCTGGGAAGTACAGATGACAGCCTTCGCTGTTTCGACTTACATAGCTTTTGTCATGTAACCGTGGACATATTGTAAACAATGTGCAATGTATTTGTACAAAGCATAAAAAAATTCGATCTGTACTTTGTTTACAACTCTGTTGTTCACATTTCTCTGTCCTTGTTGCCCATCCCCATGTTTTCATTGTGGCAGTTTGCTGTGCCTGTAGTTTTTGTGCACGTACCCCTTCAAAAGAGGCCCTATGGCCTAATTGAATAAATCACCATCAATGCATTTCTCTCTCTCTCTCTCTCTCTCTCTCTCTCTCTCTCTCTCTCTCTCTCTCTCTCTCTCTCTCTCTCTCTCTCTCTCTCTCTCTCTCTCTCTCTCTCTCTCTCTCTCTCTCCCCATTTTTCCTAGCTCTCTCCTGACTCTCTTCATCTCGTCCTGAGTTGCGTGCGTGGGTACGTGCGTACGTGCGTGCGAGCACGCGCGAGCGTGTGTGTATGGGTGAATGTATGTGTGTGTACATGCGCGCACGCGCCTCTGTGTGTGTGTGTGTGTGTGTGTGTGTGTGTGTGTGTGTGTGTGTGTGTGTGTGTGCGTGCGCGTGCGTGTGTGTATGTGTGTGTGTGTGTGTGCGTTTGTGTGTGTGTGAACTGGTTGGTTATAAGTTTGTTTTTCATATACCTAAGAAACGCACAATTCATTGTATTACACATGCCATTGATAATGTTCAGGTTTATGATCAAAAATTGTTGATCACGTTTAGCTTTGTGATAATGAACATGTTGATGATGTGCAGGTATTTGATGGGAAAGTGCTGGTGGATCTGAAGCATCATTTTGACTAATAAGAAGTCGGTATGTGAGAGTGAAAACAGAGATATGCCCATACAGACAGTGACCACAAGGAAAATGATGTCTGTGATGGCGACGGTTATTATGATAATGATTTCCTTTCCTCATATTTTCTGTTTACATATCCCTCCAAGTATTGAACTCATTTCACATTACAATTATATTTCTTCCAAACAAAACGAGCGCGCGCGCGTGTGAGTATCTGTGTGTGTGTGTGTGTGTGTGTGTGTGTGTGTGTGTGTGTGTGTGTGTGTGTGTGTGTGTGTGTGTGTGTGTGTGTGTGTGTGTGTGTGTGTGTGTGTGTGTGTGTGTGTGTGTGTGTGTGTGTGTGTGTGTGTGTGTGTGTGTGTGTGTGTGTGTGTGTGTGTGTGTGTGTGTGTGTGTATGTGTGTGTGTGTGTGTGTGTGTGTGTGTGTGTGTGTGTGTGTGTGTGTGTGTGTGTGTGTGTGTGTGTGAGTGTGTGTGTGTGTGTGTTGTGTGTGTGTGTGTGTGTGTGTGTGTGTGTGTGTGTGTGTGTGTGTGTGTGTGTGTGTGTGTGTGTGTGTGTGTGTGTGTGTTGTGTGTGTGTGTGTGTGTGTGTGTGTGTGTGTGTGTGTGTGTGTGTGTGTGTGTGTGTGTGTGTGTGTGTGTGTGTTGTGTGTGTGTGTGTGTGTGTGTGTGTGTGTGTGTGTGTGTGTGTGTGTGTGTGTGTGTGTGTGGACCCCCGTGCCCTGTCTCTTTCTTTCCTTCTCTCTCACCACCGCCTCTGTCTGTCCTCTCTCACTTCTTTCTCCCTCTCTCTCCCTCCCTCCTCTCTACTCTCTCTCACTCTCTCTCTCTCTCTCTCTCTCTCTCTCTCTCTCTCTCTCTCTCTCTCTGTCTGTCTGTTTTTTTTTTTTTTTCTATCCGACTGTCTATCTGTCTGTTTGAATGTTACCGATGTAGGTCTCGGAAATGTTTGTATATTCCGCTGGTACGTGACGACTCATTACGTGTAAAGCTTACATATTGTATTCGTCACTGTTTCTCTCTCTCTCTCTCTCTCTCTCTCTCTCCTCTCTCTCTCTCTCTCTCTCTCTCTCTCCTCTCTCTCTCTCTCTCTCTCTCTCTCTGTCGTCCCCATTTCCCTTTCATCTCTGTTTTTGTGTTTACTACTTGTATCCCAGTCTGAGCCTGTCTCTGCCTATCCCTCCTTTCTCTCCCTCTGCTGTCTGTCTGTCTGTCTGTCTGCCCAGGCTGATGTCGTGAGTATGTGGCTAGAATGTTGGCCCTTTCCTCCATCTTGGCAGGCTAGTGCTTTTTCTGATGGAAAGCAAACGTATGTGGAAGGAGATTAGAGTCTGTCTCTCTCGCATCCTCTCTCTCTACCCTCTCTGTCCCCGCTCCCTCCACACACACACACACACACACACACACACACACACACACACACACACACACACGCAATTGATATTCATCTCTCCTCTCTCTCTCTCTCTCTCTCTCTCCTCTCTCTCTCTCTCTCCACCTTCTGTTGTCTTTGTGATGTTGGTTTCTCTCTCCCTGTCTCTGTCTATCTGTCCCTTTCAGTCCGTCTCTTTTGTCTGTGTCTTTCTCTCCCTGTCACTGTCTCTCTCTGTCTGTCTGCCTTTCTTATTTGTTTGTCTGTCTCTGTCTCCGTCTCTGTCTGTCTGTCAGTCTGTCTGTCAGTCTGTCTGACTAAATCTATCTGTCTGTCTGACTGACTGTCTGTCTGTCTGTCTCTTGCTCTGTGTCTCATGTGTTAGTGCCTCTCTCTCTTCGTCTCTTTTTGTCGGTGTCTCTGTCGGTCGCTCTCTCTCTCTCCTCTCTCTCTCTCTCTCTCTCTCTCTCTCTCATTCCTCCTCATCTCTCCCCTCCCCCCCCCCCCCCCCCCTTTCACTTCCAAGGAGGCCTTAACGAAGAGACCACCCTCTCCACCAGGGCCTTCCACAAGATGCCTCCTCTGATCCAGAAACTCCGGGAGGAATTATAAGCGGGGGTGACACTCCCCCGGACCGGGGGGAGATCGATAGGTCCAATAATGACTTGATTTTCCGAGCCGCTGACGGCCGTGGGTCTGGCCCAGCCTGGGCACAAGGGGATCGGGGGAGAACAAGATGGGGGAAGACGACAGGAAGGAGGGAAAGGGGGGAGAGGAAGGGAGGGGGAGAGGGGGATGGAGAAGGTAGGGGGTGTCCCCCCTGGGACAAGGTGGTGACGGCGGAGATGGTGAGGGGGCTGTTTTGGCAGACGCGACGTGGGGCTGGTGGCTGTGGTGGTGGTGGGGATTGTGGGGGGGGGGGGGGGGGGGGGGGGGGGGGCTGTTGTGGGAAGGGAAGTGGTGGCTGTGGCAGGAAATGTGGTGGAGGTGGAGAAAGAAAGAAGGGCGGCAATCACCGTGGTGGTGACAGAGGTGGGGTTGTGGTGTTGGTGTTGGTGTTGGTGGTGGTGATGGCGATGGTGGTGGTGGTGGTGGTGGTGGTGGGGATGGTGTGGTGGTGGTGGTGGGGATGGTGAAGAAGAGTGAACGTGGCAGATGAGGTTTTTTTTTTTTCGGAGTGGAGAAAGTACTCGGGAAAGCGAGCGTTCACAAGAACGGAAAAGGGAGTCCCTTTTTACCATCATGGCTCGACAGACAACGTCGAAGAGAACTGCTTTTCCTTAGCGCTCTTCAACAGACCAAAACCTTATTTTGCTGAGGGACGGGTGGAGGTGGTGGTAGGGTCGTAGGTTTGCACTGGTATAGACACAACCTCTTCAGTTGAATACTCGGAATGTTTCCGCCCCTGAAAATCTCTTTGATTCTGATGCTGTGTACTTTAGGGGGAAAAGCTGAGAATTTCTTCAACCAGTTGAAAGACAGCGACTTGGAATTCAATGTCTAAAACCTAAAAAGAAAATGTCGATGGATTTCAGGAGAAAAAAAAAACACCATGTTTCCCATTCTCTTATGAATAGCACATGAGTTTAAAACGATGAGAAATGAGGAAAGTTTCATGATAAATTAAAATTGACACCCTTTTCACGAGAAATGCAAAAATGCTGGGACAACAATGAAATTCGTGCTGAAATACCACAGATTCCTCAGCCAAACAGCCGCCATGCTGACGTGGTTAGTGTCGCGGAATCCCGGCTGAGAGGTTGTGAGTTTGATTCCTTTCAAAGCCACGTATTGGTGGGATTTTTCTGTCGATTTCAAAGCCATGTATCGGTGGGATTTTTCTGTCGATTTGAAAGCCATGTATTGGTGGGATTTTTCTGTCGATTTGAAAGCCACGTATTGGTGGGATTTTTCTGTCGATTTGAAAGCCACGTATTGGTGGGATTTTTCTGTCGATTTCAAAGCCATGTATTGGCGGGATTTTTCTGTCGATTTGAAAGCCATGTATAGGTGGGGTTTTTCTGTCGATTTCAACGCCATGTATTGGTGGGATTTTTTTCTGTCGATTTCAAAGCCATGTATTGTGGGATTTTTCTGTCGATTTTGAAAGCCATGTATTGGTGGGATTTTTCTGTCGATTTGAAAGCCATGTATTGGTGGGATTTTTCTGTGTCGATTTCAATGCCACGTATAGGTGGGGTTTTTCTGTCGGTTTCAGTGCCATGTATAGGTGGGATTTTTCTGTCGATTTGAAAGCCATGTATTGGTGGGATTTTTCTGTCGATTTGAAAGCCATGTATTGTGGGACTTTTCTGTCGATTTCAACGCCATGTATCGGTGGGATTTTTCTGTGCGATTTGAAAGCCATGTATAGGTGGGATTTTTCTGTCGATTTCAAAGCCACGTATTGGTGGGATTTTTTTGTCGATTTCAAAGCCACGTATTGATGGGATTTTTTCTGTCGATTTCAAAGCCATGTATCGGTGGGATTTTTCTGTCGATTTGAAAGGCCATATTGGTGGGATTTTTCTGTCGATTTCAAGCCACGTATTGGTGGGGATTTTTCTGTCGATTTCAAAGCCATGTATTGTGGGATTTTTCTGTCGATTTGAAAGCCATGTATTGGTGGGATTTTTCTGTCGATTTGAAAGCCATGTATTGGTGGGATTTTTCTGTGTCGATTTCAATGCCACGTATAGGTGGGGTTTTTCTGTCGGTTTCAGCCATGTATTGTGTGGGGGATTTTCTGTCGATTTGAAAGCCATGTATTGGTGGGATTTTTCTGTCGATTTGAAAGCCATGTATTGTGGGACTTTTTCTGTCGATTTCAACACCATGTATCGGTGGGATTTTTCTGCGATTTGAAAGCCATGTATAGGTGGGATTTTTCTGTCGATTTCAAAGCCACGTATTGGTGGGATTTTTCTGTCGATTTCAAAGCCACGTATTGGTGGGATTTTTCTGTCGATTTCAAAGCCATGTATCGGTGGGATTTTTCTGTCGATTTGAAAGGCATGTATTGGTGGGATTTTTCTGTCGATTTCAAAGCCACGTATTGGTGGGATTTTTCTGTCGATTTCAAAGCCATGTATCGGTGGGATTTTTCTGTCGATTTGAAAGCCATGTATTGGTGGGATTTTTCTGTCGATTTGAAAGCCACGTATTGGTGGGATTTTTCTGTCGATTTGAAAGCCACGTATTGGTGGGATTTTTCTGTCGATTTCAATGCCATGTATTGGCGGGATTTTTCTGTCGATTTGAAAGCCATGTATAGGTGGGGTTTTTTCTGTCGATTTCAAAAGCCATGTATTGGTGGATTTTTCTGTCGATTTCAAAGCCATGTATTGTGGGATTTTTCTGTCGATTTG
>JADBJO010006464.1:130279-133203 GCA_016801955.1 Conus betulinus | reverse complement strand
GTGTTGTGTGTGTGTGTGTGTGTTCGTGTGTGTGTGTGTGTGTGTGTGTGTGGTGTGTGGGTGTGTTGTGGTGTTGGTGTGTTTGTGGGGTGGGTGTGTGGTGGGGTGGTGGGTGTGTGTGGGTGCGCGCGCGCGCGCGTGTATGTGTGTGTGTTTTTGTGAGGCAAGTGTGCGAGTGTGTAGTCTTGTATAGAACAATCGAATGCGTGGAAACAGTTAAGATAGCAAATTTTTTTTAGAGCAGAATACATGCTTGACACAGGAATAATGGAAACATGTCAAACATGGGACGACACCACCTACACTTCAGTAGCTTCTAGTGTGTTGTGTCGGTTTCAAAGATGATGTCAGAAAAATATCCAACTCTAAACATAACAAACAAGAGTTGTTTCTGTGTTTCACCAGTTGTCTCATGCAGAGCCAAAATACGATATGTAGACTTCTCAATAAGTTGTGGGCTTTGGATTCAGGAATCATAGCTGTTGTGTTAGGATCGCGGGTACCATGGCAGATACAGCCGGTATTTTAATGATGCCAGTATCTAAACCTTTCTCCTTATCTCTAATTTCTGATACAGGACAATTCTCGACAGTTTCTCCCATCCCTCTTTGACAAGATAGATTTCCGATGTTCACCATATTGAATGACATTTTGATCATACTTATCATTTGTGAAACACACTGAGCACCATTTTGATAATTATTGTTCATTAAATCAGCCGACTTGTTTGAATCAATTGTTGACATTGAATTTTCAGTTCACGCACATCATATGTACTCCATTTATATCGCAGGGTTTTTTCCTACTGCCTCTCATAGAGAGTCTGCATCCATGTCATATGTTGACGTAAACCAGTTGATTAAACCGTAACGCCATGGAGAAGTCTTCCAACAGTAGTTTATCCCAAGACTTGCAAACTGTTAGACTAAACACGTCACTGAGGAACAAATGCATCACCGTTATATTCAGTGACATGGATTTTCCTCCCTTGGGACACCCTGACAAACATCATCAGTGAGAGATGGAAACCATCGTTTCTCGAATCAAAAAACATCCTGCTTGTATTGCTGTTTCTGATTGGTGCCCCCACTAACGTCATCAACATTGGCGGTGTTGTTTAAAAGCAAGGGCTTGGTGATCGCGTCAATCTGTGTCTGTTTTGCTTTAGCCTTAGCTGATGGAGTTTATCTGACGATGTCAGTACTCACGCATGGTGAGCAAATGTATCTGCAATTCACCACAAAGAGAGGTTCGGTCCCCTTGCCACTTTTTGGCCAATAACAACGTCCTCGTGTTCCTAGCCTCTGGCCACATTTCTCGCATTTTGTCCGCCATTATTGCCATGGAGAGATGCCTTTGTGTCATCAACCCACTCAGATTCCAAACTCTCCTCCGTACTCAAACAGTGGCGGCTATCATCATTGTCATCAGTGTTGTCGTAGCATGTTTGTATTTCATCGTAGTGTATAGATATCATAAAGGATGTATTTATGACCCTCTCTCAGGGGTGGTAATCACAACATTCATTGCGGGATCGTTTTACAGACGACATAAACAATTTATCAATGGTCTCCATGCTCTCCGTCTGGTTTAGGTCTGCCTGCTGCAGTAATGGCTGTGGTGACGTCATCAACCATAACTATGATCGTGAAATTACGTCAGACAGTGATATGGAGATCAGGAACGTCGTCTTCCATCTCAAATAAGGAATTGGCTCTGACGAAAATGATTGTGGGAAACTCTATTTTCTTCATTGTGTGTTATATTCCGTATACTGTCATTCGCTTTAGCAACCTGTTTTTCCCGGAACTCAATTCTGGTAAAAGTCATCACAACCTCTTTTTTGGCGGGGATGGGTTACTGAAATATTTGCTTTTATCAATGAAGCCTTCAATTTTTTCATTTATTTTGTCATGGGTCTCACTTCCGCAAAACGTTCTGGGCGTTGTTTGGCAGAAAAGAAAAGGGGACAAAATCGTGATTGCTAATTTATTGTTGTTCAATGGACAACATCCGAACTGTTTTCACAGTACAATGTAAGTTCGTGTGTGTTTCCTTGCATGTGTGTGTGTGTGTGTGTGTGTGTGTGTGTGTGTGTGTGTGGTTGTGTGTGCGCGCGCGCGCGCACGCACGCGCATATGTGTAATTGTTATGTACATATATATATATATATATATATATATACATATATATTTGTTAAAATAGTATGGGTAAAAGGAAGTTTTAAAAATCATCAACATATCTGTTTCGAGCGCTGGCTCTCCTCAGGATGGTGTTGGGTCGCCTACTGCCGGTGTTATATGGCCTAATGTCACTGTTTGCACGTGCGGATTGGCTGCACGTGTTGTTCGGGTGCCTGCAGTTGTTTACTATTTCTACTTTGGTATTTAGGGTTGCTAAGTATGGTTTGCATAGTATAAACCATTTTTCTGTTGAACATAGGTTGCATCTTTTTGAAATGTTATTGTATGGTGATGCCCTTTTTATGATTTTCCAGGATATGTTATAGTTTATTTTTTTGTCTTAAGTCTCCAAATATATTTGCTCAGTTCTGTTTGGTTTTGTATTTTACTTTGTTGAATGACTGTTTATGGTTTGCATATCTGGTTTTGAAGTGATTTTCAGTGATCCCTATGTATGTTCTTTTTCATTTTCTGATGTCACAGTGCTTGGTATACAATGTTGTTATAGAGGCATTTGTTGCTTAAGGGACACTGTTCTTTTTAGTACAATTGCAGGATTTCCTTTCTTCACCTTCTTTGCTGTGTTGCTTTTCATTTTGTTGGATGAATCAATTATATTTTTAAGGTTAGGCATGCATGAATATGATAGTTTGATGGTGTTTCTTGTTGAATATTTTGGACAATTTGTGTTCTTTTGGAAGGATGCTGTCAGAATTTTAAAAAATTCTTTCCCTACGTTTG
>JADBJO010006464.1:117779-122779 GCA_016801955.1 Conus betulinus | reverse complement strand
ATTCAGTAGACAAAATAATATATCAACATCAGATATTGGTTCAGTATAAAAAATGATAACTGTGTATATTCTTTTAAATACAGTCTGCTAACTTGCAGAATGTACATTGAGAACTAAAAAATCTCCAAATTAGGGCGTACCTTTAATGCCAGAATTCCCTGTTGTTTTGAGGACCAAACGTGGCACTTACAAAGGTTTGGTCCTGAAAATACAAAGACTCTATAGACGTCACTGCCTTTGGCTAAATCATGGCATAAATTGATAACAGCCTCTTCAGACTGCGCCCATCATCAGGTAAGTGCAAAGCTACAGGCGCAGTGCCGCACATAACTGGTATTGTGTGGGTGTGATGTGCTTGCTCATCTGTAACATAAATGATGATATGATTTCACATCGAAGAGCGTTGAATAATGGAACAGTAACAGTAAAGACAGGAATGGTTATTTGACAGCGCCTTTTCTTTCTAAAGAAAGGGATGTGTTTAAGAGGCAGCTTTTTCTTTCTGATCTTTTATACCACCTGCTAACCTCTCTACTGATGACAATTATGAGTCCTGTAACTAGAGTGAGTGACCCTGTCCCTCCACAGGACGCCATCATGTCAACCTAACAACAGTGCCTATGAAATTGCCGATACTGATGGTACGAACTCCCCGACAGCACAGATGTGTGGTGGTTATCAAAACTCAAGTCCTCGCAAGATCATGGCTTGAAGGGCCACGGAATTTGAAACATTTTTTATGTTGGTCTATGATGCTGTAATGTTCCATCCTATCAGAATCTACACGACAGGGCTGTACTCTACGCTTCCTTTCGTGAAACTTAACTGCATGGTTTAGATCTCCCCATATGGGCCAGCGCCAAACTCAACTCTTGACAGTAGCCAGTCAGGGCAGAATAATCCCACTGATGAATGGCTGTGATGGGAATCAAAACCCACGACCTCTCAGCCTGTGGTCCACAGTACTAATCAGTTCCACGGGGGCTGGTCTGGTCACCTTTACCATCCTCATCCTTATCGATCAGCATATAAAAATGTAAAAGTCTAAAATCCTGTGGCCCTTCATGCCCTGTTCTCGTGATGAGGTCAGTATTGATGTCCTCCATACGTCTGTGCTCTTGGTAAATTCGTGTCATGGGTATTGACAAGTTCACGTGCACTGTTGTCAGCTTGATGTGGTGGAGTCCTTTGGAGCAGTATGATCAGTCACACCACCTCCGCAACTAATGATTGTCGTTAATGGAGGATGGGGTAATAGGGTCTTAGTAGGTTGTGGTTTGGTGTGGTGATGATGATGGTGGTGGTGGTGGTGGCTTTTCTTTTACCTCACGAGTGTACGAAAGTCAGTCCAGGTATTCATTCAGTTCTGGCTGTTTGTGTATGTCTTTGCTCCTGCATGAGTGTATGTGCCTGTGCGTGCGTGTGTGAGTCCATAGTGAATTTTGATGTTGGCATTTCCTTAGCAAGTACAAGCATAAGTATCATCATACTTGGCAGATTAATAAACATTCATTACACTTCTTTAGTTGTATTCTGAATATTAATGTCGCTTAAGCGTTGTGGCCATAAGTCAGTCATTAACATTTTCAGCAACATTCTCAATAACGTAAAATTGACATTTTCTAAATGTTGTTATCACTTAAAATTACTGCATTATACACTCAAAGTTATATCAAACTTAAGTACATACACGTGATAAGTTCCATTTTATTAAGCTAAGCAATTGCAGAAATGTTAAGCCGAGCAGAGAGGAAAATGTAAACAAATACACTGCTAAAAGTAGACCGAGACGAATCACAAATAGATATATCTTACGAAGTATAGTGAAGTATCACTATATGTGTTTATCATGCCAGTGGATCTGTGGCAAAGTTGCTAACAAAGCAGTTTTTCATCTTTCAGCTACAACAGATCTTTACAAAAATTCCAAGAGTGCATCATACGTTTTCATTGTATCCAGAGCGATACAACTAGGCACTAAATAGGGAGAAATAGAAAGTGTCTGCAAAGAATGACTTACATCAAAGATGAATGATTTGAAATGCTCTTCCTAGATATGAAGCATAGACAACATAGCCCAGTAGGTGTCTGCATCGTTGTGCCGTGCTAGGCTCTAACACGTTTGGCCCAATCAGGTTTGGTCCAATCATGTTTGACCCAATCACGTTTGACCCAGTCACGTTTGGCCCAATCACGTTTGACCCAATACATTTGGTCCAATCGTGTTTGGTCTAATCACGTTTGATCCAATCACGTTTGACCCAATCACGATTGACCCAATCACGTTTGGCCCTGTCATGTTTTCCCCATCGCGTTTAACCCATCCACGTTTGACCCAATCACGTTTGATCCAGTCACGTTTGGGACCATCAGTTCTGATCCAATCACGTTTCACCCAGTCACGTTTGGCCCTGCCATGTTTTCCAATCACGTTTAGCCCAGTCATGTTTGACCCAATCACGTTTGACCCAATCACGTTTGGCCCTGCACGCTTGTCCAATCACATTTGACCCAATCACGTTTGAACCAATCACTTTTGACCCAATCACTTTTCCACCAATCACATTTGACCTAATAACGTTTGACCCAGTCACGTTTGATCCAATCACGTTTGGCCCTGTCATGTTTGCCCAATCACGTTTGGCCCTGTCAAGTTTGCCCAATCACGTTTGGCCCTGTCATGTTTGCCTAATTACGTTTGGCCCAATCACGTTGACCCAATCACGTTCTCCCAATCACGTTTGGCCAGTCACGTTCTCCCAAATCACGTTTGGCTCAATCACGTTCTCCCAATCACGTTTGGCCATGTCATGTTTGCCTAATCACGTTTGGCCCAATCACGTTTGACCCAAGCATGTTTCCCCAATCACGTTTGACCAAATTACGTTTGACCCATTCATGTTTGACCCTATCACGTTTGGCCTTGTCATGTTTGCCCAATCAGTTTGGTCCTGTCATATTTGCCCAGACAGGATTTGTCCAATCACATTTGTTGACCAGTGACGTTTCTTCTAGCCACGTTTTACCCGATCTGTTTTGTCCAATTACCTCACACGTAGACAGGTCAAGCATGGAACAAATCGCCACCATAAGAATTATAATCGGGCAGTCTCTGGAGTGGCAGACCCCCAGTACGCAGTAATTGTGGATTTCCAGAGGGCGTTTGACAGCGTCAACAGAGATACCATCTGGAAACTCATGTACCACCGTGGCTTCCCACCCAAGTTTGTTGCCATAATCCAAAAACTTTACGAAGATGCCCACATGCCAGGTCGTCCATGACGGGAAGCTAACGAAGCCCTTCACCATACAAACCGGCGTCCGTCAGGGGTGTCTACTATCGCCGACAAGTTTCCAATTAGTCGTTGACTGGATAATGCAGCAGTCTACAGATGGCAAGAGGACAGAAATCCAGTGGACTTTCACCAAGCAACTGGAAGACCTGGACTTCGCGCCAACGACATCAGCCTTCTCTCCCACAAACAGCAAGATGAACAAGAGAGCTATGCCAGGTAGCAGAAGAAGCAGGAAAGACAGGTCTCCAAATCAACACAAAGAAAACAGAAGCCATGAGAGTCAACAACCAGCAACGAGACCCACTATGACTACAACAGGAAGACATCATTGAAGCTGACAAGTTTGTCTACCTCGGCAGTGTGATCAGCAAAGATGGAGGTACAGATGAAGATATCAAGAGCCGCATCAATAAAGCCAGGCACACCTTTACTACACTACGGCCAATCTGGAATTCGTCTGCCCTCTCACTCCACAACAAGATCAGAATCTTCAACTCAAATGTGAAATCTGTCCTTCTATATGGTTCTGAAACATGGCGAACAACAAAGACAAACACCCACAAACTCCAAACATTTATCAACAGATGTCGGCCAAAAACATTGTGAACATCAGATGGCCAGATGTTATTGCAAACACAGAACTGTGGAACAAGACCATGCAAGTTCCAGTAGAATCAGATATCAGAAAAATGGAAGTGGGGATGGATTGGCCACACCCTCAGAAAGTCTCCATCCAACATCAAGACAAACCCTTGAATGGAACCCTCAGGGCAAGAGAAAAGCAGGAAAGACCAAGACAGACATAGCGAAAGAGTACCGACGCAGAAGTGAAGGCTGGTGGGGTGCATGGGAGGGGGGGGGGGGGTGATAGTGGAAGTGCAAGGGGGGGGGGGGGGGGGGGGTGCAGGGGACCAGGCGAGTAATAGCAGAGTGGCTCTTCTCTCAACAAACCATTCAAATTTCTTCTGAAAACCTCTCCATGTGTGTTAGTGTGTTTGCGCGCGTGCGTGCGTGCGTTTCTGTGTGTGTGTGTGTGTGTGTGTGTGTGTGGTGTGTGTGTGTGTGTGTGTGTGGTGTGTGTGTTTGTGTGTGTGTGAGAGTGTGTGTGTATATATGTGTGTGTGTACATGTGTGTGTGTGTGTGTGTGTGTGTGTGTGTGTGTGCGCGCGCGCGTACTTGTGTATGTTTGGAAGTCAATGTACATGCGTTTCTCATTCCCAATTTCTTCACCTGCCGTTTGCCTTTCACCTTGCAACGCGGTTATGATCATATCACATTATCATCATAATTGTTTTTTATTTCCTGGTGTTTACAGATCATCATCATCATCATCATCATCCTCCTCCTCCTCCTCCTCCTCATCATCATCATCATCATCATCATCAATCATCTCTTCTTCTTTCTTCTTCTTCTTCTTCTTCTTCTTCTTCATCGTCGTTGTAGTCGTCGTCATCTTCTTCTTCTTCTTACTATTATTATTATCATCATTATTTTTATTGTTGTTGTGTTGTTATTATAGTTATTATCATTATTACTATTGCCATTATGGTTGTTGTTGTTGCTGTCGTCGTCGTCGTCGTCGTCGTCATCATCATCATCATCATCATTATCATCGTCATCATCATCATTGTGGTTTTTCGCTATCATCGATAGCAGTAGTAGTGATACCACTAGTGGTTCTAGTAATAATTGTACTGCTAGTA
>JADBJO010006464.1:110000-115234 GCA_016801955.1 Conus betulinus | reverse complement strand
CTGGCCATCAAATAGAGACACACCACAGTCATAATACTGTGGTGCGTTCTCACCACCAAGGACGGTGCAAAAAAGATCCAATAGCACCCCCCGAGGCAGCCAGTGAAGGTAGTAGTAAATGAACCACACACACACACAACACACACACACAACACACACACACACACAACACACACACACTAACAGTAAAATAACACATACAAAATACACTCGCTCGCGCGCGCTTACGCACGCTCAAAACATATTTACACACACACACACACACACACACAACACAACACACAACACAAACACACACACCCACACACACACACACACAAACACACACAAACACACACACACAGAGAGAGAGCAGAGAGACAGAGAGAGAGCGAGGAGAGAGAGAGAGACTGAGGAGAGAGAGAGACTCGAGAGATGAGAGAGAGAGAGAGAGAGCGAGACATGCACGTGCTTGCGCGCATACCAACACATGCAACCACAAACACATTTAAACACACACACACACACACACACACACACACACACACACACACAACACACACACACACACACCTCTTATTATCCCCCTTCTTAGTGCCCTTTCTTTCCTTCCACAGTCAATTTCCAAAAAACCTTTCCATTTCATGTTCTGGTAATCGACTTTTCCCCGCCATTTGTTTACTCTATAATGGATCTGTATATAAAGATTGTACTACCTGAATACCATAATAAAAAAAAGTGTGTGTGTGTGTGTGTGTGTGTGTGTGTGGTGTGTGTGTGTGTGTGTGTGTGTGTGTTGTGCTTGCACTACGTGACGTGCGTGCGCGCGCGCGTTTTGTGTTCGTGGTGTGTGGCGTGTGTGTGTGTGGTGTGTGGGGGGGGGGGGGGGGGGGGGGGCATGGGGTGTGGGGTATGGGTGTGGGTGTATGTGTATATATAGTCTCTCTGTGTGTATATGTGTGTGTATATAAGTGGTGTGTGTGTGGTGTGTGTGTGGGTTGTGTGTGTGCGTGTGGCGTGTGTGTGTTGTGTGTGTGTGTGTGTGGTGTTGTGTATTCATTTTACGTCTTTCCACTTATCGTGATATGAGACGAAAAAAAAAGATCGTGCCGAAAAGAGAGAGATGGGGAAAGGAAGAGCGTTATGTGCTTATGCTTGTGCACACACATGTATGTGCGCATGTGTGTGTGCTCGTGTGTGTGTGTATACGAGTCTGTTTGAGTATGTTTGTGTGCATCTATGTATGGTGTGTTTATATGAGTGCTTATATGAATAATAATGGTAATTACAAAACATTAAATTGTTCAAATAAGTTTGAAAGGGAAAAAAGCTAAAATTTTAATGTGTGTG
Source organism: Conus betulinus (assembly GCA_016801955.1). NCBI lineage: Eukaryota > Metazoa > Mollusca > Gastropoda > Neogastropoda > Conidae > Conus > Conus betulinus. Next base: position 113,905 of record JADBJO010006464.1, on the reverse strand, counting down.
CGTGCGTGCGTGCGTGCGTGCGTGTGTGTGTGGTGTGGGTGTGTGTGTGAGTGTGTGTGTGTGTGTGTGTGTGTGTGTGTGTGTGGTGTGTGTGTGTGTGTGTGTGTGTGTGTGCGCGCGCGCGTGTGCGCGCGCGCGCGCGTTTGTTTGTGTTGTGATATTGTGTTATAGATAGATCGATACATACATTCATAAATGCATAGGAATATAGATAATATATAAAATATGTGTGTATGCATGTTGCATGCGTTCATGTGTGTGTGTATGCGCGTGTGTGTATGCGCGCGCGCGCGCGCGCGCGCGCACGCGTGTGTGTGTGGTGTGTGTGTGTGCGTGCGTGCATGCGCGCGCGCCGCGCGAGCGCGTGGTGTGTGTGTGTGTGTGTGTGTGTGTGTGTGTGTGTGTGTGTGTGTGTGTGTGGTGTGTGTGGTGTGTGTGTGTGTGTGTGTGTGTGTGTGATTTTTGAACGTCATTGTGCGAGTGCGTAGTCTGTACATAGCAATCAAACGCGCTGTAGTGATATTAAAGATTTAAAGATAGGGTGACTATTTAAACCATAATTCAATGCCTTACACAGTGCGTAATGGAAACACGTGTAAAACAATGGACAACAACACCTACACTTCATTAGCTTTTATCTACATGTCTGTTTCAAAGATGATGTCAGATGATATACGACTCTAAAATAACAAACTAGAGTTGTTTCCTCTCACATCAGTTCTCTCAGACAGAGCCAAAATACTAATCTGCAGACTTCTCAGTAAGTCATTGGCTTCGGATTCAGGAATCATAGTTGTTGTGTTAGGATCGCGTGTGTACCATGTAGAATACAGCCTGTATTTTAATGATGACCAATATAAAAAGCTTCTCCTTATTACTGATTTTAATATAGGACAATCTAAAGTTTCTCCATCCCTCTTTGAGGAGATATAAAAAAAGAAACATCCGAAGGTGCTGGGGAGGACCCCAGAGAAGCACTGTCTTCACCTGCCTTTAGAGTAGTCCTGTGTACCACCCTTGGAGGCCTGCGCGCTGTGTTGACGAGGGTACAGGCACGCGCAGGACACTCCATTAAGACATCAAGGGGTCATAACTGCTCCTGAACAGAGGTAAATCAGACTACAGGATGCAACTCATAACAGCCTTAAAGTAGCATCCCCATGGTGTAACCAGCCCGTATATTTCATGACTGCGGCGAACCCCACCGGCGAAAAAAACCCACCCTCCAGCTGTCGAGCACATCCTACAGACCCAACCACCCCTGCCCACGGACAGATGAAGACAGTGCCACTCCAGACACAGCCACGCTTTCGCCATATTTCCCACTGTCAACAGGACTTTACCTGTGGTCAGTGGGGTCTTTCCTCACCGTCACTGGACCTTTCTCCAGGGTCAGCCTAGTTAAGGCAAAGTAGAAAAAAAAACACCCGAAGGGTGCTGGGGAGGACCCAGAGAAGCACTGTCTTCACCTGCCTTTAGAGCAGTCCCTGTACCACCCTTGGAGGCCTATCAGAGGCCTATCACAATACTGAATACCATTTTTGTTATGGACCATTTTGATAATGATTGTTCTTTAAAATCAGCCGACTTGTTTGAATCAGTTACATCGTATTCAATTTTCAGTTCACGCATATATGAATTCCATTTACATCACAAGGTTTTTTTTGTCCAAATGCCTCCATCATAGAGAGTCTGCATCCATGTCATATGTTGACGTAACCAGCTGATTAAACCTTAACGCCATGGAGAAATCTTCCAACAGTAGTTTATCCCAAGACTTGCAGACTGTTATACAAAACACGTCACTGAGGAACAAATGCGTCACCGTTATATTCAGTGACATGGATTTCTCCCTTGGGACAACCCTGGACAACATCATCAGTGAAGAGGCGGAAACCATCGTTTATCAAATCAAAAACAACCTGCTTCTGCTGCTGTGTTTCTGATTGGTGGCCCCACTAACGTCATCAACATGGCGGTGTTTTACAAGCAAGGGGCTTGGGGATCGCGTCAACCATGTGTCTGTTTGCTTTAGCCTTTGCTGATGGAGTTCATCTGACGATGTCAATACTCATGCATGGAGGGCAACTGTATCTACAATTCACCACCAAGCAGAGGTTCGGTCCCTTGCTGCAACTTTTCTGGTCAATAACAACCTCATCTCGTGTTCCTAGCCTCCATCCACATTTCTCACATTTTGTCCACCATTATTGCCACAGAAAAGATGCCTTTGTGTGATATAAATCCGCTCAGATTCCAAAACTCTCCTCCGTACTCAAACCATGGCAGCTTCATCATTGTCATCAGTGTCATCATAATATGTTTTTATATTTCATAGTAGTGTATAGATATCGCATAGGATGTTTTCACGACCCAGTGTCAGGTGTAGTCATCACGACATTCATTGACGGTTCGTTTTACAGACGACACAAACAATTCATACAATCATCTCCACAGCTCCATCTTTGGTTTGGGTCTGCCTGCAGCAGAAATGGCTGTAGTGACGTCAGCAACCATGATTACGATCGTGAAATTACGTCAGTCAGTGACGTGGAGATCAGAAACGTCCTCTTCAATCTCAGCCAAGGAAAACTGGCTCTGACAAAAAATCCTTGTGGGGTAACTCAATTTTTCTTCATTGTGTGTAATACTCCATTCACTGTTATTCGTTTTAGCAACCTGTTTTTCCCAGAACTCAATTCTGGTCAAAGACATCACAACCTCTTTTTGGCAGGTGTCTGGGTTACTGAAATATTTGCTTTTATCAATGCTACGTTCAATTTCTTCATTTATTTTGTCATGGGGTCTCACTACCGCAAAACGTTGTGGGGGCTTTGTTTGGCAGAAAAGAAAAGAGAACAAAATGGTGAGTGCTAATTTGTTGATGTTGTTCAAAGGAGAACCTCCAAATTGTGAACAATATACAATACAACAATAAATTCCAAGGATAAGTACCGAGCACCATTCCAGCAACTTACAGAGCAGCTGGTGTTGCAACGACTGCAAGAAATATTGAATTATAAACAAAGCTTGCTCTTATGTCTCAGATTGTAGAAATAAGGGGGGGGGGGGGGGGGGGGGGGGGGGGGGACAGGGTGTGGGGGGGCACAGAAAGGGGGGGAATAATAAATGCTTCAAAATGAACCTTCAGCAAGCTTATAGTCTCTGAAGTAGGAGACCATCTCCAATGTGGAGTAAGCTCACTAACTCCTGGTCAGATACCGATATTTCGAAACCTGATTGTTTCTCCTCAGTAGAGCTGCGGAAACTGGAAATATGACTCCTCTGCCTTTTCGGTTTTAAGAAGAATGCTATACCAGAAAAAGGCTGGTGTGCAATACCGTAGTAGGTTTGTTGAGTTTTCAAAAAAAAAAACAACAAAGGTGTCACCTAAGAAGCAAAAGAAAACCACGAAAGAGTAAAACAAGCTACGTTTTCTTGTGAAAAGTAGAAAAATATAAAAAGGTAACCTCTTAAGACACAAGTGCTGAGGGCCAGTTCTTGGAATGAATCCACAAGGGACTAAATTACAATAAAAGAATAAATTCCAAGGATAAGTACCGAGCACCATTGCAGCGACTTACAGAGCAGCTTGGTGTTACAATGACTGCAAGAAATATTGAATTATAAACAAAGCACATACTGTCAGTTAGGCAGAATCATCTACCACTGCAGATATGAAGGCTTATCACCCCCCTATTCCTACAATCTGAGACATAAGAGCAAGCTTTGTTTATAATTCAATATATAGATATAGATATATAGATATATATATTTTTTTCACAAGTAGAATTTTCCGTTTGCCCGCACCGCACCACAACCAAACAATGGAAACAGGCAGACTAAAAATATACAAGGTAAAAACAAGTTCCACATTTTCTCCACACAAGGCTAAAATTAAGCAT
>JADBJO010006464.1:92500-107500 GCA_016801955.1 Conus betulinus | reverse complement strand
CTCGCACGTGCGCGCGTGCTTACGTGCGCACTCGCTTATGTGTTTGAGTGTGTGTGTTTGTGTGTGTATGTGTGTGTGTGTGTGTGTGTGTGTGTGTGTGTGTGTGTGTGTGTTGCTTGTGCCCAAGTTCCTGGTAGTTTCATGTGTGTATGTTTGTGAAAGAGCACATGGACAAAAGAAATATAGATCATTTTGCAAACATTAAAAAATTAAAAGAACGGTGGAGGGGGGTGTGTGGTTGTGGATGGGCCGGGGTGGTGGTGGTGGTGGTGGTGGGTGGTGTGGGTTAAAGTCTTGTGTCTTAGCCCACCTAGTCATGGAAACTGAGCAGCATGCGTGCGTGTAGTTCATGAAGAACACAGGATAACTGGTTTGTCACCTGTAGAGACGGACAGTTGAATCATGAGAAGACAGACTGGTCGTCGACGTCGCCGGTGAGGTGTAGGCGAGGGTGCATGCCTCATAGCCTATTTTTCTATTGAACAACGACACTGGAGCTGTCAAAAACAAATATACAGCAACTGGCCCGTGTGAGGCTCAGAAAACCACTGAGACAAATGGACATCATTGATAGTTTCAGCTTTCCTTGGCGGCAGTAGAGCGTAACGTCTGTAAGGCAGCTGGGACACCCAGCTGTTTTCATGTGTACTTGCTGATTTTGGCGTCCATTGATACACTGTGCTTGTGCTGATACTGTATATATAAACAGAGGTGAAAGGGGCTTCGGGATCAGCATGCGCTGCAGACACCATACCTTGTATTTACGAGGGAGGCCACACGCTGGTCGACTGTGTGTATGTATCTTAGGAGATCCGATAATAAGCTGTTCTGCATAATTCTGTGCTGATCGGAAATAATTCATGTTAAAATTGTTAAGTATACTTTCCCGATGGATACAGACAGCTGGGGGTAATGTCCCTTGCTGCGTGTGCCGAGATGCCTACCCGGCGCGGTACAGGACATCGATCTCATGATCGCTGTCCGTTGGACTGTTCCAGGGAGGATCTTCTCCTTCTTTATGTGTTCCTTGTCTTCTTCTTTTATATTGTCTTATAACTATCCTGCACGTCTTTCCCTGCCTTTTGACCACCCTTGACTGAGACTTGTCCCCTCTTTCGTTCTGGACTATCCCTTTCATGTGCCTGTATTTGTCCCTTCGTTTTCTTCCGTCCCTCTATCCTTTCTCTTTCTTATCTCTATTTGTGATTAAATCAGCCTGTGTGAATGTTTCCCAAGTCTAGTTGTGTGTCTGATTTAATTGATGTAATGTTAGTCGCTCTTTTTTTGGATTCTGCAAAGAAAGAGGCGCGTGTGTGTGTGGTTGTGGGGACAGACATACAACATCCTGTCTATCTTCGCTATTACTCGATTTATCTAGCAATCCACATATCATCACACGCAGATACGCACGCTCGCATACGTGCCTGGCCAACATCTAAGATAAAAACCACCCCACTTATAGACGGAATATTTCTACACACAGCACACACACACACACACACACACACACACACACACGCACACACGCACACACACACGTATAGAAACACACACGCACACGCGCGCGCACGCGCTCACGCGCATTACGCACGCACGCAGGCACACACACACACACACACACACACCACACACACACGCACACGCACGCGCGCACACACACACACACACACACACACACACACACACACACACACCACACACACCACACCACGCCACCTGTTGGGGAGGGAGACAGTGTGGTGGGGGGGTTGGTGGTAGAGGAGTTTAAAATATCTTCTAAAAGGATGAGACTGAATAAGATAAACAGCCAGCATTGCCAGACTCCAACCGTTCTCATAACTGGGACTGAAAACACTAGACATAGTCAGAACCAGCCGCCGTGGCGAAGTGGTTAGCGTCGCGGACTCCCGGCTGGGAGGTCGTGGGTTCGAATCCCATCAGAAGTCATGGGGTTTTTTTCTGCCCCGACCGGCTCCTACCCAGAGTTGAGTTTGCTGCGGACTCAGTTGGGAAGACTGGGACCACACAGTCGAGCATCCACTTAATGGATGCGTTTCTGAGAGTGTTGCTCAAATTTCCTGACCAACACTGCAGGTGCCTGTATCTCTCGGGCCTGGTTGACGCCGGGATATATATGAAAGGAAGCGTAGAGTACAGCCCTGTCATGTAGTCTCAGACCGAAATGGAAATCCGTAGTATCATCATAATCATCCTCATTCTCATCGATCAGCATAAAAAAAAAAAAGTCTCAAATTCTGTGGCCCTTCATGCCCTGCTCTCATGGTGACCTCAATTTCGATGTCCTCTCCACGTCTGTGGCCTTGGTTTGGTTCCGTCGGGGTCACCGGTATCGGCGAGTCCATGGGGGCTGTCGTTGGACGGACGTGGTGGCGCCCTCCAGAGGGAGAGCTCACTCACGCCGCTCCCGCGACTAAGCAATTATTGTCGTCAGTAGGGGGCTTAGTAGCAGTGCAGTGTCTCCTCCGGTGGGTTACCTCTTGACGACTTGACATTGACTGCTGCCTGTGGATTGCCGGTGCCGGGGCTGCGGCGGGGCCGACCGGGCCGTGGCTGTGGACGGAGTGTCGGAATGAGCGCCGTGGGTGCACAGCCTCTGAGGTGGCGCAGAGGTTGGGACAGCAAAAAAAAAAAAAAAAAAAAAAAAACAAAAAAAAAAAAAAAAATTAAGGTAACTCTTGTTCCCACAAGAAAACAACATTCCAAAGGATTGTTCCTTACGACACCGAATCGCCTAGCAGACATGACAGCACAGAGCACACAGAACAAACAAGGAAACATCCCCAAGAAAGGATGTTCCAACTTGCCCATATACCCTGTACTGAACACATCTACACAGCAACAAGAACTGGTGAAATGAACAAATATAAATTAACTTTTATTCAAGACTGGCACAGCCTTTCATGACTTGAATGTAGTCAGACAAGTACAAAGACGAACAGGAAAATAACCTCGATTTAACTGAAACGAAAATGGATATGAGATGAAATGCATGTTCCAGATTGAACTTGTGAGAATGGGAATAGCTTCCGATGAAGAAAGGACAACACAACAAACAAAAAAAACATAAGATTAATTTCTTGCAGCTTCCTTTGCATAAAAATCAGCTAAGTCATTGCCACGTAAACTGGAGTGCCAGAAACAAATAACCTCGATTTAATTGAAACGACAGTAAATATGAAATGAGGCTTATGTTCCAGGTTGAACCTGTGAGAATGGGATCAGCTTCAGATGAAGAAAGAAGGATATCACAATTCAAAACATATTTATTTCTTGCAGCTTCCTTTGCATGAAAATCAGCTAAGCCATCGCCACGGAAACTGGGGTGCCCTGGAACCCGTAACAAAGTTATATCGATACCCCACGTTACTAACTGATGAATGAGAAATAATATGTCACATACCAAGTCGAAACGACTAGAGTTTAATGGACAAGGTAGAGCTGTAAGCGCTGATTTTGAGACCAATAATATGAGTATTTGTCCATGTATAACAGGCATGTCAAGGATGAAATCTAGTGCTTTCAAAATGGCAAATAACTCTGCTATAGATACAACATTCTTTCGTAATATGGACTTTCTTTCTAAAGCAAAGTGCTGGTATTACAAAGGAAGCCCCAAACATCGGAAGAATCTAAAACAGATCCCATCCATGAAAATGTGTAGATAGGAATCGTATTTCCTCTCTATCAAGTCTTTGGTATAGGATGATAGTAACAGAGGATTATCTTTTTTTCTTTTTTTTTTTTTAATTAAGATCTCTTTAAGTGTGGGTGTCACGAACTGTCAAGTGTTTTAGGGCGTGCGCCTATGCTCTGCGTGTTTACACATGTTTGTGTGTGTGTGTGTGTGTGTGTGTGTGTGTGTGTGTATGTGTGTGTGTGTGTGTGTGTGTGTGTGTGTGTGTGTGTGTGTGTTTGTAAGTGTGCGCGCGCGTTCCTCGCGCGCACGCTTCACGCGCGTTATTCTGTGTCGGCTAAAAGTGGCACCAGTGTACAGACATCCCGTGCAGCCCATGCTGATCACTTGGCTCACCTTGAGAGCAACTAAGTTCGAGTCCCGATAGCCTGGACTAAGAACATTCTTTTTTTATCAAGAGCCTTGGAGGGAGGTCTTCGGGTGTGGGCCGCGCCGGTAAGGTTGGGTCCTCCTCCGAGCATCGTTGTGACGCTAGTTTGTGTCCGCGGTGAGGTGTCTGGTTGTCCAGAACCTGTATAGTCCCCAGAGCTCACTCACAGGTTTTGGCCTTTTTTTTACCCTGTTCTTGCGTTTGAACTATCCATCCCCAGTCCTCCACTTCCCCTTCATCATCACCAGCCATTCCTTCAGCAAGTTATCCCCCTGGAGACTGCGCCCTGGGACCTTCATCCTCATACCCACTTCGACGCCCCAAGTTCAACAGTTCTCTCTGCTGCGCTCGCAGGGCTACATTGCCTGCGTGCTACCATCCCCCACAGTGCCAGCAGATAACCCTTTCCCGGCGCGGGTGCTTGGACTTTTGAACATCTTTTCGTTTGCTTTTGTTTTCTCTGTTCACAACCTGCCCTATAGTCATAATTAATTCATTCTGGTACTCATCATAATCATCCTCATCCCCATCCTCCTCATCATATGCGTTTTGATGTATGTTGTTTCGTGTTCGTGATTCTATTGTTGTGTGATTTGTGCAATGAAGTGTCATTAAATGTTGGAAATGGAACTTGTTAGTGGGTTAGTGTTAGAGTAAGAGTGGGAAAGGGTGTGGGTCTTGTTTTCGTGGGCACTAGGCCTGCGTTACAATGGTGGAGATGCGGGGTACGTGCTAGGTAGTTAGGGTTACAAGTGTATTTGTTCAGGCTAGAATAGGGTGTCTTGTCGTGTCCTGTGTCTGGCACAGTGGTGGGAGCGTTGTTGAAAAGTGGCAGATCAATAAGTGAATTAAGTAGGTTCAATTTACAGGGTGTGGGGAGACTGGCCATCTCGTCACCCACTTCATTTTGTCCAGTTCTGATTTCCTCTTCCAGCCGTGCCTCCCTACTTATTTTATTTTCCGTTTTAAAATGTTACCTACGTGCTCATAGTTATAGAAGGTACATATCTTCAGGTCCGTTTTTCGGGAGAATTTCTTTCAATACGCAGATGCAGGCAGACTTTGATGTACAGTAAGCCACGTATTTTTCTGTAATATTTTACCAATTCGTGTTTTACAAAATGGAACTATGCCCTACTGCTGAACGTTTGCTCCGGGAGGCCAATCAAGTCCAGCCCTTACAGTAATTGAAGAGACTGAAAGCATCCAATGGCCACCTGATGAGATGGGCACTTCAACTGCTGTCCTTCGCGTTCGGTGGAAAAGAAAACGTAGGTGCTGATTTTTTTTTTGGCAGATGCCCAGAGTAAGTGTGGTTGACAGTTCATGGACATTATGTGTGTTTTTAAACTATGTTGAAACTTGATTCGGGGGTTTTGTCACGAACTGTCAAGTGTTTTAGGGCGTGCGCCTATACTCTGCGTGTTTATACATGTGTGTGTGTGTGTGTGTGCGTGTGTGTGTGTGTGTGTGTGTGTGTGTGTGTGTGTGTGTGTGTGTGTGCGTGTGTGTGTTTGTGAATGTGCACGCGCGTTCCTCGCGCGCACGCTTCACGCGCGTTATTCTGTGTCAGCTAAAAGTGGCACCAGTGTACAGACAGCCCATGCTGATCACTTGGCTCACCTTGAGAGCAACTAAGTTCGAGTCCCCATAGCCTGGACTAAGAACATTTCTTTTCATCAAGAGCCTTGAGGGAGGTCTTCGGGTGTGGCCGCGCCGGTAAGTTTTGGGTCTTCCGAGCATCGTTGTGACGCTAGTTTGTGTCCGCGGTGAGGTGTCTGGTTGTCCAGAGCCTGTATAGTCCCCAGAGCTCACTCACAGTTTTTGTCAGTTACCAATCTGTTGTGTGCATGTATCTTTTCATTTGTCTGCTATTGTTATATAAATATGTATATTATTCTTGCTTTCCCATTTCTAAAACAACTTCACTTTCAGTTACAATTGGATTCAGACGGGGGGGGGGGGGGGGGGGGGGGGGGGGGGGGGGGGGGGGGGACAGGAAACCCTAGTCAGCCTCGTCTCTTATTCTTTTCATGTTGGTGTGTGACCCTCTGTATTGAAATAACTGGGGTTTATTTCGTGCGTAAAAAGCTTACCACAGAAAGGTGAAGATATCGTTTCGTATACCTCCGACTCGAGTTATTGTATCGTTATATTCTTTTTTACGGTAAGCATATTGTTTGATGTAGTGTAATGTACTATGATACTATTGTTTGGATGAAAACGCGTTTATTTTGGCTTTTGCTATTCTCATTTCTTTTGGGCTCGTGTATATAAAAGGAAATCCTTTGAAATCACTCTTGTGTCAATACAAAAGTGGAAGAAAACATTGTAGAAGCCTGATATTGAAGAAGGGGACATTATGGTAGTCATTTTATTGTAGTCAAGTAAGCGTTAACTTGCCCCACACTCTGAAATTTTCCTTAGTATTTAACGTCTATAAGAGGACAGGGAGATGCTAACCAAAGTCATAACTTTTACATGGAGAAAACAGGCTGGGGAAAGACTTCGTTATTTTTAGTCATCTAAAATATCCCATTTCCCCTCCCTTACGGCAATTTCGCTTTGTCTCCAGGCCTTTTTTTTTTACCCTGTTCTTGCGTTTGAACCATCCATCCCCAGTCCTCCACTTCCCCTTCATCATCACCAGCCATTCCTTCAGCAAGCTATCCCCCTGGAGACTGCGCCCTGGGACCTTCATCCTCATACCCACTTCGACGCCCCAAGTTCAACAGTTCTTCTCTGCGCTCGCAGGGCTACATTGCCTGCGTGCTACCGTCCCTCACAGTGCCAGCAGCTAATTCTTTCCCAGGCACGGGTGCTTGGACTTTTGATCATCTTTTCGTTTGCTTTTGTTTTCTCTCTTCACAACCTGTCCTATAGTTATAATTAATTCATTCTGGTACTCATCATAATCATCCTCATCCCCATCCTCCTCATCAAATGCGTTTTGATGTATGTTGTTTTGTGTGATTCTCTATTGTTGTGTGATTTGTGCAATGAAGTGTCATTAAATGTTGGAAATGAAACTGTGTTGGTGGGTTGGTGTTAGAGTAAGAGTGGGGAAAGGGTGTGGGTCTTGGTTTCGTGGGCACTAGGTCTGCGTTACAGTGGGTGATTTCAGCCTGTTGTGACAACCAAGAAGGGTATGAACAACATGAAACAGCGGCAATACCATCAAGAGACAGGTTACAGTTCTCAAAAAATCGGGAAACATAATCACCTAGGGACACGTACACCACTTTGTTATGGATCTCTCTTTAAATATACGTACTTCTGGCCAGTTCAGTCTTTACTAAATTTGGGATGGTTCTAGCTCTCACTGTAAAATTACAGGCGCAACTTAGCCTGTGTTCATTTAAGGGTAACACACCAGCCGCCATGTACGTCAAATCAATTCAAGCTCATCAGGGAAGTCCTAATGCAATTTTAAGGGCTAACGAGTCAATACTGGCAAGCTTGTGTAAATCTGTCTGTCCAGCTGTAAAAAAAACCTTCTTGGCCATACGACAGAACTGAACGAACTAGCCCTAAGGCGACTTGGACAAGATTAGATCCCAGTTAATTAGAGTATACCAGAAAGAACACGTAATAATCCCCATTTCCCCTAGCCTTTTCTACAAGGTAATTAATATGTTTGCTCAAAAAGTTTATAGTGGAAGATTACACCGAGAAACAACTTGTTTGCTGGGGTATATTAAAGTTTTATCAACTCTAATATAAAGTGTCTCGCTGCCTTCAAAGGCAATTGTTTTCTTTGTAAAGACAACAAAAGCCGCTTTGTGAACAGATAAATCGAACCCATTTGATTTTATATAATGAAAAATATTGTCAACTATTTCTTGAAACTGTTCATTGATTTTCTTTCTTTTGGTTTGTTGTTTGTGAAAAAAAAAACAAATTGCAGATTACATTTCTCCACAGAGCAACATCATCTGCATACAGTTTAATATTGTAAGGCATGAGCGAAAAAAAGTGTTGGAGCGATTACACTTCCATGGGGAACACCCATGTTTATAGTCCTGGAACTTTCTACAATCCATGTACATTGACATGGAGTTCTGTCCGATAGGACAGCTTTTAGAAATTGGAAAAAAAGCGACTTCGTATTCCCACTTTACGTGCTTTGTACAACAAAAATAGAATGCCATGCTGAGTCGTAGGCTCTATGAACATCCAAAAACGTTGCAAGGGTCGAATGACGCTTGGCTAGAGCTTTTTTCACATTTCAGGATAAGTGGCCTGTGACTCCCCTACCTTTCATAAAACCAGCCTGGAATAAAGGCAAGACTCCATTTATTTCAAGGAAATGTTCTATTCCGTTCTCATGTCCTTTCAAAAAGTTTTCTAATGTGAGGTGTTAAAGAAGTAAGTCAGGAAACTAGAGGGAAGAGTTTTAGATTTTTCCTTGTTTAAGGATTGGGATGACAGCAGCTTTTTTCCAATCTTTTTTTCCAAGGGAGCATTCCAGCATTCCAACTTATCTGAAAGAACTCCAACAACTTTTATAACAGACTCTCAGGAAATGTTTAATCATGTTATAGGAAATAGGATCTAAACCAGTGGACATCTTACCTGGCTTTATACGATTAAGTGCGAAAAACAGAGTTCATGCATTGTTAAGTTTGTGTTTATGTGTAAAGTGCTATTTCTTTGTTAAGCTGCTCAAAGTTCTGGTATTCATCCACAAAGTCCATTCTGCGAATTTGTTCAGACTGGGACAAACACTCAGTCTGACTCACTGAAGCGAAAGTTTCTGAAAAATTATCAGCTTCTTTTTTTGTTAGTTCTATAAATTTTATCATTTACATGCAAAGCAGGCTAAGGGAGATGGAATGTACCCTTGATTTTTTCATTCCTTTTCATAATTTAGAAACGTCGTGTGGATGTTTAGAACAAGTCATGATCAAACCATAATACTATTTTAGCAAGAGCTACTGTTTCGTTACTGTAGTTATAAGCAATTTTGTATTTACTGTGGAGTTCGTTTGTTACTGGGGGTGGCTGTGAATGATGACTATTCATCCAGTTTTGAAATGCCTCTGTCTTCATTTTTTCAGGTCACATGAGAAGTTCCACCAAGGGTCTGAGGCTTTTTTTGGATGGTCTTTAAACATAATCTTTGGAATGGCACAATCTGCTGCTCTCAGTGTGAGTATTCTTCATAATTGTTTTCAAGATCTTCTGCTGATTCTATGCTATGATTAAAATTGAGCTTAAGAGAACCTTTAACTAGAGTTTGGGCAAAAAAGGTCCCAGTTAGCTTTCTCTCATTGTATTTTGTGTGCTCAGTTTTCTCTAGACCCACCAAGATCTGAACTTCAACTGGAAGATGGTCACTACCCAGTGGTAACTGAATGACATTCCACTGCAAAGTGGAAAAATACCCGGAGACACTAAGGACAAATCAATTGTTGAATTTTTCTGATCAGATCGATCAGCAGTCCCATTTTTCAGTATCATGAGATTAGCATTTACTATAGTGTTAGCGAGATATTCATTATTGTAAGTGGATATATATATATATATATATTTTTTTTTTTAGTGTTTTCGGAGCATAGAGCATGATGCGATTTGAAAATCACCTAGATTAATCCACTCCTTGTCTGAATCTAAATCAAGTAACCAGTCGGCTTCCTTCTTGGACACCCCATCTGGGTTATAACAGTTCACAACTTGTGCACTTTGGCCCTTGATATTCACTGCTATACAACAAGAAATATAAGCGTTTGTCAATCGAGGTATACGGTGTTTTAACAGGTTGGTACAAAATTTTACGCGATACATATATGGCAACTTTAGCATTTTTCTTCACTGTATCAGACACGGGAGGTAAATAGTATCCCTGAGTTTTGGTGAATCATTTGTATGACAATTCAGAGACTGCAGTGCAAGGACATCGAAACTATGGTCTTGCAAAAATTGAAGAAGGTAGTTAATATTACATAATTGTAAAAAAACTAAGACGATCTATGACTTGACTGACCATGTTGTCTTTTGAACTGGTTGCCCGCGTTACAAGAAGAGAAAGAATAATAGCAAATAAGAAATAGTCAGATTTCTAAAAGAGGAAAACAAAGAAAGAACTTCGTTCTGTAAAAGTTCATAACACACTGGCGTCACAGTTTGAAGTAATTCTTTTTGAATTCAAGTATAGAAGACGTAAGCAGGTTTTTTTTTTCATAATACTGATGAATTTAATTGAAATGGTTTCCATACACACAACAATACTACAAAGGTCAAAATTAGAAGGAGATGGACAGCCAGGTGATCTTCCTGAGAATGGGAAGAAAAGACATCTGTTAATCGACTTAAACCTTTATTAAACGATTCAAAAAAGGATGAAACAGCCAGTGTTGACCAAACGGTAGAGCCTGTCGAGGTTTCCACCTCACTGTGTCCGTCATCCTCATCAACTGTCAAAACATCACCTACATCGCCATGTGTCAGACAGACCAGTCTACGACACATCAAAATCTTTCAGAATCGGAGAAATCATCGTCTTTTCTTTTTTCCAGTCATTTTGAAAGACATTAAAAAGGGTTCTGCAACTTTGGCTGATGTTGGGGTTCTCAGTAGGACCAATATCATTGGACCCATTATTGAACAGAAACAACTGTTGTCCGGGAAGTGGTTGATCGGTTGTTCTTCCGCTGATCAGCAACACGCGTTCTTCAATACAAACAGTCTGGCTTGCATCACTATCAACTGCTCCATCCCTGAAGTGTATATCGAAGGGGTGATTAAAACCATCCCTGTTGATATTTCCCTCGATGATATTAGAAGAGAAATACCAGGAGCGAAAGCCGTCAAAAGATTGAAAATGGAAAATGACAGTGACTCGAGGACTGTGAAAATTACATTCACTGTCCCAAGTCTTCCCTCCCCCCCCCCCCCCCCCCCCCCCCCCCCAAATCTTTCTGGGGTTTCATTCTTTTGATATCAAACCATTTGTTCCGCATGTCTTTCGTTGCACTCGCTGCAACAGACTGGGACATACAAAATCCGCATGTCGCTTCAAACAGACGTGTGGTAGATGTGGTCAGTCTGGCCATGACAGTAACAAATGTTCCAACGCCAGGCGCGGTGTGAATTGTTCAGGAAGCCACTCTGCTTCTTAACTTGGTTGCCCTGAATATAAACTCAGAGTCTGTGCGGGTTCTTTAAAATCATCCAATTATATTTGTTACTTAGAAGCCATTTCTCTTGCACAGGCCCAGCCAGAAAGGCAAGCAAATCCTGAACAGTGTGGTTACCAGTCTGCAAACCTTGCTTCCAGTCCAAGTAACCATACTGTTCCTATGTCATGTCCTTAGTTGTAGCTGGGAACAAAAGTAAATCGCCGGTCACGAAAAAGGCGGCTTGCTCCCCAGCAACTGTCTCAGTAAAACTGTTGTCCTGACTTTGGAAAAGACAACGCCGAGTCAGAAACTTGTGAACGTACTGGCAGGCTAGAATTGTCACCTCCCGTTAATACTCATATGTGTGTGTGTGTGTGTGTGTGTGTGTGTGTGTGTGTGCGTGTGTGCGTGCGTGCGCGCGCCTGCGCGCGGCGCGTGTGTGTATGAGAGAGAGAGAGTAGAGAGAGAGAGAGTGCTCGCGCGCGCGCGCGCGTGTGTGTGTGAGCGTGTATGCATGTGCGTGTGTGTGTGTGTGTGTGTGTGTGTGTGTGTGTGTGTGTGTGTGTGTGTGTGTGTGTGTGCGTGTGTGTGTGTGTGTGTGTGTGTGTGTGTGTGTGTGTGTGTGTGTGTGTGTACGTGTGTGTGCGCGCGCGCGCGCAACATATATACATGAAAGTTTGCCTATTAACTACCAAACAATAATTTTAAACTGGTAAATCAATTACAACAGATGAACGATCACAGAACGATATATAGCCTTTGCTATATCAATCATTTTGGGGCTGTAAAGTATTTGATGCAAAGCCCCTAATGAAGCAATATCTATTTTTAGAATGTTATATAAAGATTTTAGAACTGGACATTCAAAAAGAATATGTTGAGTAGATAATGGGAGACCACAAGCGCAATCTACATCCTTAGAAAATTTGGTTTTTTCCAAGAGTTTAAACGCATTTTATAAATTACACTGGACAATGATCTTTGACATGATATCACTTTCGTTTCTGCGGGAAGTTTTTCATCGATCATACAATTTTCTAATAGAGAATTGATTTCATGTTTATCCAGTTTTAATCTACTATCTGGATTTTTTTCTAAGAGCACCCTCTTTTGCTAATTTATCAGCTATTTCATTTCCATAGATGCCACAATGGGATGGGATCCAGCAAAACTCTACAAAAGTTCCTTTCGCCATAACGGGAATGAATCATAAATTTTATATAAAAAAATTAAGTCTTTCCTTACATTTGCATCCCAACTTCGTAAGCTACAAAGAACAGATTTAGAGTCAACACAGATCAGAATGCTGTAAATTGCCACATTAAGGTCAGATATCCAAGATAAGGCCATAACGATTGCATATAGTTCAGCAGTGAAAACTGAAAAGTTCTTTCCTAAACAAAATGATTTCTTTACTTTTAAATCGGGAATTACAAATCCAGCTCCTGTATAAGATTCTAAAACTGAACCATCCGTGTAGATTTTAAGATGATGTGGATATGTGTTTTCAAGATGTTCTTTTGCTTCTACTGATATCAGATTTATATTGTCTTCTTTTTTTAAAGTAGTGTAATCTATATCAAAATTTGGAGAAAGATGCTCCCATTGAGGAATTGTGGGCATAGTTGGGTTTTTTTGAATGGATGTAATATCGATGTCACATTTTCTAAATAAATCATCAGTATAATTTCGAATGGGCTGCAGGTAAGAAATATTCTGTGCCCTTTTCGGAAAATCCGATTTAGCATCAAGAAATATTTCATTTGTTACTGAATTTGATACAGAAAGACTTCTGGTTACATATTTGGCTGTCGCTAGTTTGCGTTGATCGTCAAGTGACAAGATATTAGCTTCTTTATATGTTTTAAAGGTATTGGAATGCGCTGGAACACCAGGGCTACTTTAATAGCTTTACTGTCTATACTTTGTAACCGCTTAGGTAATGTTTGAGAAGCTGAAAAATATACTTCCTGTCCGTAAATCAATTTTGAACGAACCAGACTAATAGAAAGATGCACAAGAGTTTGGGTATCTTGACCCCACGATTGTGCACTGATTATTTTTTAGTAAAGATAGCCTTTGTCTGGCACTATTTATAAGATATTCAATATGAAATCCAGTTTAATTTAGGAGTGAAATGAATACCTAAAAATTTAACTTTATTGGAATATTGAAGAGTTTATTTTTCTAGCACAAGTTGAGGCAAAACTTTTGGATTTTTACCATTGTTAAATAACATTAATTGCGATTTTTCTCCTGATAGTTCTAGTCCATTTTCGTTCATGTATTTATTTAGTTTGTCAATTTCAATTTGATATAGTTTTTGTATATATATATGGTTCTCTTATTTGTCTGTTTTTTTTAATGTTTGTATTCATCCACATTGCAATATCATCGGCATATTGCACTACATGCATATTTTAGATAGTAGTATTTTAGGAAGATCGTGAATGAAAATTGTAAATAGAATAGGTGCAATAATGGAGCCCTGAGGGATGCCGATGTCAATATCTTTAAATGAAGAGTAGCATTTACCAACCCTAGTACAAACTGATGTCTCAGATAAGAAAGATTTTATGAACTGATACATTGCACCATTAATCCCAATATTTTTCAACTTACAAAGTAAACGAGAATGCCACACACTATCATATGCTTTTTTGATGTCAAAGAAAGTAGCCAGTGTACTTTTTCTACGAGCAAATTGTTTTTTAACATGACTTGCAAGTTTTACAAGGTGATCAATTGTACTTCTACCTTTTTGAAAACCTGCTTGATTGTTGGGAATTATGTTATTCTTTTCGCAATAATGTAAAACGCGTTTTTCAACTATCTTTTCTAATATTTTTCCAACTTGAGATGTTAATGCTATAGGTCTGTAACTATCAATTGCAGACCTAGGCTTACCTTGTTTTGGAACTGGAATTACAACTATCCTCTTCCAGAAAGTAGGAAGAGTTCCATTTAACCAACATTTTTGGTAAAACGAGTGAAGTAATTGCTTCCAGCACAAAGGTAAATGGCATAACAACTGATAAGAAATTCCATCTAATCCAACAGCTGTCTTATTCGAGGTGAATGACATTAGAGCTTCTTTAAATTCTTCAAATGTTATAGATGCATTTAAGTAATGGTTTGGATCCATAGTGGGATCACAATAAGTATCCTTTTCTCCTCTAGTTCTCTGTAACTTTTGGTATCTGTATGTAGTCTAGTTGATGAGTTATTTTTTGAAAAAGCTTGTACAAATGCTTCAGCTTTCTCTGATGATGTTGGAATAGTATTTTTTTTTTCTAATTTATAGGATATGAAGGTAGATAATACTGTTTTTTTTTATTCCTTTACTTTTTCATACTCTGTGCATGTCCTTAGATGACGATATTTCTGAATGACAAAAATGATTGAAATAGAGACGTTTTGCTTTTGCGACAACCCTGTTACTGTGGCTTTTTGCACGTTTCATTTCAAGAAAGTTTTCATCAGTTCTATCTTTAAGCCACGTTTTGTATATTTTTTTATTAGATACGGCTTCCGCACATTCTTCATTCCACCAACTATTTCGATATTTTTTATCCATAGAAGATTTGCACTTTGGCATTGCTTTCTCAGCTGCAGATATAATAGCATTTCTAAAGTTGTTATAAAACACTTCAATATCTTCGTGTTCAATAATGCTGCGATCTATAGATAGAAGGGATTGACTCATATAAACTCCAATCTGCATTATTATATAAAAAACTTTGGTATTCTATATCTTCAACTTCTGCTTCTTCATCAACTATATGTTCGTGTAT
>JADBJO010006464.1:82500-87500 GCA_016801955.1 Conus betulinus | reverse complement strand
CCAAATGTATTTGCTCAGTTCTGTTTGGTTTTTGTATTTTTCTTTATTAAATGACTGTTTATGGTTTGCATATCTGGTTTTGAAGTGGTTTACCGTAATCCCTATATATGTTTCTTTTTCATGTTCTGATGTCACAGTGGCTTGGTATACAATATTATTATAGAGGCATTTGTTGCTTAAGGGGCACTGTTCTTTTTTAGTGCAGTTGCAAGATTTCCTTTCTTCACCTTTCTTTGCTGTGTTGGTTTTCATTTTGTTAGATGAATCAATTACATTTTTCAGGTTGGGCATACATGAATATGATAGTTTGATAGTGTTTTTGTTGAATATTTTTGACAGTTTGTGTTCTTTTGGAAACGATGTTGTTAGGATTAAAAAAAAACTCTTTCCCTATGTTTGTTTTGACTCTTCCATCATATGGAGGGTTGTACCATGTAATTTTCCTTTTCCTGTTTTTCTTGTTTTTGTTTTTGTTCATGTTCTTATCTGGATTTAAAAAAAAAAAAAATCCTAACAACATCGTTTCCAAAAGAACACAAACTGTCAAAAATATTCAACAAAAAAACACTATCAACTATCATATTCATGTGTGCCCCAACCTGAAAAATGTAATTGATTCATCTAACAAAATGAAAACCAACACAGCAAAGAAAGGTGAAGAAAGGAAATCTGTGAAATGATGACATCGATGCAGAGGCATCACACACATGCGCGCACGCGCATACACACATACGTGCGCGCGCACACGCGCACCAATCATTTAACTTTTTTTTTTTTAGGGATTTCTGCCATTCAAATCATTCACAGTCTAGAAATACATGAGCTACCCCTTACCTGACGCGACATGTCAGGCCTTTGCATTCACCCGTGACCCTATCTTTGCGCCAGGTAACAGTTTCACCAAAATAGTCCCACTCCTTTCATTTTACTCTGCATGGAACCGTCTGGTATGTACCTTGATGAGCACATGGAAGAAAGGAAGGTAAATCAACTTTCAGACGCTATGAAAATTCTTTAAACAATCTGATTGTTCCAGGCTATAAATACTCGACTCCTTAAGTCAAACTTTGGCGCACTCATTTTTGGTGTGTAGCCAGCATCAACAGCAGTTGCTGGCACCATGGAAGGCTAGTAGAAGAAACAGGTCTGACCCTGCTGTCTTCTAAGTAGAAACAGCAGAGGAGTGACGGGAATGTCCCTGATAGCGGCTCACTGGGTACTGAATTACTACAAGTTCGACTGCAATAGAGGTGTGCCCCCAATAAAACAGCTATCAAAGACAAACCACACAACAACAATAGAGGTGTGCCCCCAAGTAAACAGCTGGATGATACTAGACATTGAAAAAGTGGCGGTTAGCACAAACTAGACGCGAAACTATAGTAAGCGCTAGTAGGAACACTTTTGAAAACTACAATGCAGATGAAACTAGGTGAATTCCGATCGTTGACACTACACCCATCCCCATCCCCACCACTCCTCTTCAGGTAAGTTGGGCGCGGTATCTGGTGAAGACTATACGGCATGATTTATTCTGTCTGAGACCTGGACAGAACGTTTGCGAGATCTCTTGCTTGCGCTCATGAAGACTCAACGGTGAATATGTATCCACACAGTAACAGAGTCCTCCGTGTCAAAGAATTCCTGTAATTCCTAGACTGAAGTTGGGTCAGATTTCATGGTCTGTGTAGTGAACTAATGACCTTCTCTGAGGTGGTGTTTTGAAGGCATGGAAATTGTCTAAATAGGCTCAAAATTTTCTTTGTTTTTGTCAAAGAGGTAAGTGACTATCTGTTCATTCTTTCTTTTCTTTGTATTGAATGATATTTGTCCTGACAGAAGAAGAACCAATAGGTCGAAACGCGTGTGCTTATTTGAAATTTGTTTGTTCCTTCATTTGGCGGTCCAGTTATTCTGCTTTCGTTCTTGTTTCCATTTCCCCCAACAATCACCTCACATGCTCCAGAAAGTCAATTAAAAAAATCCTTCTTGAACGTCTAACTCTCAGATCAGCTGTGTGATGTATGTTGAACACTCCTATCAAGTGATCAAGATGATGAAGCCGGTTACAGTCCCTCACTTGAATATCATTAAAAACATTGGCCAGTGTGGAACATGGTGTGTCCACTCCAAAAATGTATTTACATCCATTGTTGTAACTCTAATGGCGTTTAAAAATCTGTTTAAAAAGCTGTACCTGTCAGTATCTTTTGGCCAAATCGATGCTCTCTATTGCTCCATTCAGTAGACAAAAATAATATATGAACATCAGATATTGGTTCAGTATCAAAAATGATAACTGTGTATATTCTTTTAAACACAGTCTGCTAACTTGCAGAATGTATATTGAGAACTAAAAGCACCAAATCTCCAAATCAGGGCATACCTTTAATGCCAGAATTCCCTGCTGTTTTGAGGACCAAACGTGGCACTTACAAAGGTTTGGTCCTGAAAATACAAAGACTCTATAGACGTCACTGCCTTTGGCTAAATCAGGACAATGAATTGATAACAGCCTCTTCAGACTGCGCCCATCATCAGGTAAGTGCAGAACTACAGGCGCAGTGCCCCACGTAACTGGTATTGTCTGGGTGTGATGTGCTTGCTCATCTGTAACGTAAATGATGTTACGATTTCACATCGAAGAGAGTTGAATAATGGAACAGTAACAGTAACAGACAGCGCCTTTTTTTTTAAAGAAAGGGATGTGTTTAAGAGGCATCCTTTTCTGTCTAATCTTTTATACCACCTGCTAACCTCCCTACTGATGACAATTATGAGTCCTGTAGCTAGAGTGAGTGACCCTGTCCCTCCAGAGGACGCCATCATGTCAGCCTAACATTAGTGCCTATGAATTTGCTGATACTGATGGAACAAACTCCCTGACAGCACAGATATGTGGTGGCTATCAAAACTCAAGTCCTCGCAAGATCATGGCATGAAGGGCCACGGAATTTGAGACTTTTTATGTGTTGGCCAATGAGGATGAAGATGGCGAACGTGATGTTGTAATGTTCCATTCCTATCAGAATCTACACGACAGGGCTGCCCTCTACGCTTCCTTTCGTAATACAAACTGCATCAACCACGCCCGAGAGATACATATACCTGCAGTGTTGGTCAGGAATTGTTTTTAGCAATAACCTTTGAACAGCATTCGTTAAGTGAATGAAACTTGACTGTATGGTTTAGATCTCCCCATATGGGCCAATTCCAAACTCAACTGTTGGCAGTGGCCAGTCAGGGCAGAATAATCCAAACTCACGACCTCTCAGCCTGCGGTCCACAGTACTCACCAGTTCTGTGGGGGCTGGCCTGGGTCATCTTCACCATCCTTATCCTCATCGATCAGCATATAAAAAAAGTGAAAGTCTAAAATCCTGTGGCCCTTCATGCCCTGTTCTTGTAATGAGGTCAGTGTTGATGTCCTTTGTACGTCTATGCTCTTGGTAAATTCGTGTCATGGGTATCGACAAGTTCATGTGGACTGTTGTTAGCTTGACGTGTGGAGTCCTTTGGAGCAGTATGATCAGTCACACTATCTCCGCAACTAATGACTGTCGTTAAGGGAGGATGGGATAATAGGGTCTTAGTAGGTTGTGGTTTGGTGGTGGTGGTGATGGTGGTGATGGCTTTTTCTTTGACCTCACGAGTGTACGAAGGTCAGTTCAGGTATTCATTCAATTCTGGCTGTTTCTGTATGTCTTTGCTCCTGCGTGAGTGTATGTGCCTGTGCGTGCATGTATGAGTCCATAGTGAATTTTGATGTTGGCATTTCCTAGCAAGTGCAAGCATAAGTGTCATCATACTTGGCAGATTAATAAACATTCGTTACACTTCTTTAGTTATCTCCTGAATATCAATGTCGCTTAAGCGTTGTGGCCATAAATGGGTCATTAACATTTTCAGCAACATCCTCAATAACGTAAATTGACATTTTCTAAAAGTTATCACTTACAATAACTGCATTATATGCTCATAAAAGTTATATCAAACTTAAGTACATACAAGTGATAAGTTCCATTTTATTAAGCTAAGCAATTGCAGAAATGTTAAGCCCAGCAGAGAGGAAAATGTAAACAAATACACTGCTAAAAATAGGCCAAAGACGAATCACAAATAGATATATCTTACGAAGTATAGTGAAGTATCACTAAATGTGTTTATCAAGCCAGTGGATCTGTGGCAAAGTAGCTAACAAAGCAGTTTTTCATCTTTCAACTACAACAGATCTTTAAAAAAAATCCAAGAGTGCATCATACGTTTTCATTGTATCCAAAGCGATACAACTAGGCGCTAATAGGGAGAAATGGAAAGTGTCTGCAAAGAATGACTTACATCAAAGATGAATGCCTTGAAATGTTCTTCCTAGATATGAAGCATAGACAATAGCCCAGTAGGTGTCTGCATCGTTGTGCTATGCTAAGCTCTAACACGTTTGGCCCAATCATGTTTGGCCCAATTATGTTTGACCCAATCACACGTTGACCCAATCACGTTTGGCCCAATCACGTTTGGCCTGTCATGTTTTCCCCATCATGTTTGACCCAACCACGTTTGACCCAATCACGTTTGATCCAGTCACGTTTGGTCCATCAGTTCTGATCCAATCACGTTTTACCCAGTCACGTTTGGCCCTGCCATGTTTGCCAATCACGTTTAGCCCAGTCATGTTTGACCCAATCATGTTTGACCCAATCACGTTTGGCCCTGCACGCTTGTCCAATCACATTTGACCCAATCACGTTTGACCCAATCACTTTTGACCCAATCACTTTTTGCACCAATCACGTTTGACCCAATAACATGAAAATATAAAGGTAAAGAAAAAGGTACCTTTCAGGGAATCCTTCAACGTTTCGTGACCCAATAACGTTTGACCCAGTCACGTTTGACCTATCACGTTTGGCCCTGTCTTGTTTGCCAAATCACATTTGGGTCTGTCATGTTTGCTTAATCACGTTCGGCCCAATCACGTTGACCCAATCACGTTCTCCCAA
>JADBJO010006464.1:52500-67500 GCA_016801955.1 Conus betulinus | reverse complement strand
ATGTCTTGCTCTCAGAAACTATCAAGGAGGACTGTTAGATATCACTACGTAGTGTTATTTCATCCACAGACAACCTAACAACTGTAATAGAGACTTCAGCAGGGCATGGCAGTCTATAAAATAATACAGTCACATTATTTGAAATGTTCAACATTTGTTTAAATGGTGGTACAAACACGGCATCGCGTCCTGGAAAGAAAATATATACAACTTATTTCATAGTGTGGAGAGTGCACAGACAAAACTAAAGTTATGTAGTATTCTGAAACAAAATGATGACTTTAAAACATGCGCTCCATAAGTTTGACACCCCCCACCTTAGGATAAAATCCTATTTTACACCCAACTATAAACAAATTTATGTAAGTGCATTCTGTTGCACCTTACAAAGAAGCTCACTCAATACTCGGCCAACGAGCATATCTACACATAATGCCTTATCAAATGCTCTCTACACGAGCACAATCAATGTATACGTACATATTTCATTATTCTTAATCGCATAGCCAGCTCAAACACTTTGCATTCATATCATCACTTCAAAACATATCCAGAGAGACATTCTAATAAGATACATCATCATTGCAGCACATATGATTAACTATCGTTTATCACATTCTCCAGCACAACATATCAATTCACATGACTGTGTAATTCAATGATCTGAGCGACTGAGGTAATCCGCTCCCACATTATCCTTTCCAGGGATGACGTTCACAACAAAGGAGTACTCTTGCAACTGAATCGCTCACCTCATGAATCTCCCGTTTTCTTTTTGCTTAGATAACCAAAGCAGCTGGTGATCTGTTTCCAGGTCAAATTGTGTACCGAATAGGTTCGGCTCCAACTTCTTGATCGCCCACACAATGGCCAGACACTCCTTTCCGATTGTGGAGTACTTTTCTCCTGCATGCCTGAGTTTCTGACTGGCATACATGACGGGCTTCTGCATGTCATCATGGTTTTGAAGCAACACTGCACCTATGCCCTTGTTGGATGCGTTGGTGCGTGCTGTGAACTGCTTCATCATGTCAGGTAATGACATGATGGGTTTGTTAGTCAGTTTGTTTTTCAGTGTTAAGAACGCCTGCTCACAGTCTTCTGTCTATGCTAGTTTGTCAGGCTGCCCCTTTTTCGTCAGGTCAGTCAGTGGTTGAGCGACAGTGGCAAAGTTCGGTACGAATTTCCTGTATTAGGAAGCTAAGCCAATGAATGCTCGGACTTCTTTTTTCGTGGTGGGCTTAGCAGCATTTTTGATTTTCTCAGTTTTGTCTGCTTCTGGCCACACACTTCCCTTGCCTATTTGGTGACCTACAAATGATGGCTCTTGGTAAACAAAGTAGCATTTGGATGGCCTGACAGTCAGACTGACTTCCTTCAGTCTGTCCATGACAGCCTGGAGCGCTTTCACATGTTTGTCCCATGTTTCTGTTGCAATTAACATGTCATCCATGAAATCATCAACACCAGGTGTCCGAATCAGTGCAAGGAGCTTTCGCATCATCCTTGAAAACATCACGCTGGCATTTTTCATGCTGAATGGCATGCGTACCCATGATATTGTCCAGAGGGTGTGCTGAATGCTGTTTTCTTCATGTCTTCCTGTCTCATGTGTATCTGCCAAAATCCTTTGGACAGACCGATGTTTGTTAAATATCTTGCTTTGTGGATTTTGCTGAACGGGTGTTCAATGTTCGGTAGTGGTTCAGCATCGAACCGAGTGACCCAATTCAGTCTTCTGTAGTCAATGCAAAATCAGACATTTCCGTCCTTTTTCTTTACCAAAACGATGGGGGCACTGTAGGGTGAAACAGTGGGTTCAATTACACCCATCTTGAGCATGTCGTTGACTTCTTTTTTGATTGTTTCAATCTGTGAATGAGTGATAGGATATTGTTTGACCCTAATAGGTTGTGTGCTGATCAAGTCAAGGCTGCATCCTTCTGATTGTGTTGTCCAATAAATGCCCCTCATCCTCCCATTCAAAGTCACTCTCACTGTCATCAATAAACTCTCCTTCATCATCTGAACCACCTTGTAAACATTGCTCGATCACCCGTTCGAGTGAAACAAGCTGTGAAAATCGCCATGCTGCCATCCTTTTTTGTCTAGCAGACGAAATCTGGCCTGCAGAAGAGCGCGGCAGGAAAGCGAACACGGCCAAAAAAACCAGCGCTGAAGAAAAAGAAAGGGGGTTCTTTGTTTATGCTGCGGAAACTGACCGTGAGCTTTCCTCAGTCGTATCAGGAATGGAATGTCAGTAACGTGGGAACCCATCCCTAAGTTTCTGCAGCAGTAAGTTCACTAGCACTCTTATAGCTCAAGTGTATGAATTTTCCAAAGTACAAGCACACGTATGCATGCTAACAGGATAGAGCAGTGAGTGGTGGGAGTTAGCAGGGGGACTTGTGCGCCGTAACAGTGGGAAAACTTACTGTTAGCACATATGCTTGTGCTCCGTGTAGAAAAAGTTAAACCTTTCAACTAACTCAATGGTTTGTGTGTGGTACGTCGTGGTTGTGTAACCCTTTGTGTTTAGCAGGCGGTTCACTTCCTGCATGGTGCCAGATACAAACTGAGTTCCTCTGTCTGTCAGCACCTGCTTCAATATGCCAACATGCGACCAAATGGGCAACAGTACTTCTACAACCGTGATTGTGTCATTGGATTGAATCGGTAATGCTTCAGGATACCTTGTGGCATAGTCGACCACCGTAAGAACGTATTTGTGTCCTCGTTCTGATGGTGGTGTGATCAGCCTTTTCAGAGCTATGGCTACTCTCTCAAAGGGTAACGATAAATGATGCGATAAATGCTGAGCAAATAAGAGGAAAACGAGAAATGTAGTAGCCAAACCACGTGTAGCACAGTGGACTTATTAAGATGAGCCGACGGGAGAAAGCCCGACCGGCGCAAGGAAGATGGCGGCCCGAGACCGGCCACGCGGTCGTCGAACAAGTAGTGGCGTGACCGTCGCACAAGTAGTGGCGTGACTGGAAATTAAAGAGCAGGAGGGCCTTAAGGAGAGGCGCGCGAGGTCTAGAAAGGCCGAACCAAACAACCTGGCGTGGGGTAAAACGCCGATAACGACGAACCGGGTCACGCGGATAACCACGAACCGGGACAACGACGATCGCCAAAATAAGTCAAATGCTAGAAATACTAGCCCACCGATAGCCATACACGGCAAGTGTACTAAGGGTTTAGCGCAAGCCACAAGTGAACGAGTCAAGAATGCGAACACAAGCAATCTTTACACAAAGGCAAAATACAGGCGAGACAGAGCACAAGACTTATCTTGAATTTTTTCGTGGAGCAGAGAGTGCGTCTTCACTGCTAGCGTGTTACTCGAAAAAGGAAGTGCTTTTTACGCTTGCCTGACATACGTCGAAAAGGGGAGTGTTTTTGCGCATGCCTGACATGCGTTAAGACTTTTGTCTTGCCGGAAAATACCGGAATAACCGCACTCCGCCACAAATTCCCTTATGTCCCATAAGAACTTTTGTGTCCTCTTTCTGATGGTGGTGTGATCAGCCTTTTCAGAGCTATGGCTACTCTCTCAAAGGGTGTATGAATGAGTGGCATTTTCATGAGGGGTACCTTTTTTACGGAACCTTTTGTGACACTTCTCTGGCATGTGCCGCATGACTGGCAATAATGTCTGATGTCTGAGTATATATATGCTGGGCCAAAAGAAATTGTTACTCTGTCCCTCGTTCTGCGGATTCCTGTGTGTCCTGACATTGGTATGTCATTCCTGTGCGGCTTAGGCATCCTGACTTTGCGGTGTCTTGTTTCATCTACGGTGACAAAACGGAAGAGTATTCCATTCTCTATAGCGTAAGACGCTCTGCCATTGTTCTACTTTGATGAACTCCGCACAAAAAACAAAGTATCGTTTGAGAGTTTCATCACTCTATTGTGCTGCACGCAATTCTTTCAGAGTGATCTTGTCAAGAGGTGTGTGCTTCACTTTCAAGGGAGTTTCTGTTGTCATCCTATCGTCTTTGGTGGCCTTGGCATAGTAGTCGCTGCTACACTTTCAGCAAAGATAGGCACTCTTTTCTCCACTCCTTCTTGGGTTTGAATCATGTTCTCCATCAAAACAGGGCAGACTGGTTGAGCCATGACTATGGCCTCTATGGTCTCACGGAAAATGGGCACTCAATATGGACAAGTGCTATGGGCCCCTCTTGTTTCACATTAGCACTGGCTAGAGTAATGTCCTGTGTTTGCCTGTGTAGCACCTTCTAGGCACTAACTTTTTGTCTACCACTTTCACACTAGCACCAGTGTCCGTCAGTGCGTCTACTCATTTTCCTTCCACTATCGCATGGCTGTGAGGTTCAAACACAATATCTTTGCACACATTGCAAAGTGAATGTATTACTTCTTCTTTCAGTATTCCTGTAACTGTGGTAAGCACTGCTGCAGATCTGCCATCTTTGTGGTGGACACGCTTTGTGCAGCATCTTGCTATGTGTAGTCCACCACAAATGTAGCACATTGGTGTGTGTGTGTGTGTGTGTTGTTTGGGTTTGTTCTCTGTGCACTGCCTCTTGGTTTGTTGTTAGTCATTGTCTCTGATCTGTCCTGGCTCAGTCTGTTTGGGTTGGGGTGATAACTCGTACGCTCTCCCATTCTCTGTCTGGCAGAGCGTTTGGCTTCGCGGATCTCCTTGAAAAGCTCGGAGGCGGCAATTACATCGTTGCGGATTTGAGGATTCTTGTTGCAAGCGTAATGCGCCTGTTCATTCCTGTCAAACAGCAGAGACTCTAGAAATTTTTCCATCACCAGCATGTCCCTCAGGTCATCTGGAGTTTTCTCTGACAACATTATCCAGCGATTTAACCAGAGGTCAATTTTTTCCCATAGATCTCTGATGCGCTCGCTCTGTGCAAAACTTTTTTTTTTTTTTTTTTGGAGCATTAAGTGGGAACTTGCTGAAGAGAGAGCTGTTTTGATAGCATAATAGTCAGCAGAGTCTGCTGGAGCTATGGATACCTATGCCTCCCATGCCTTACCTTTCAGTAGGGGTGCTAGTCTCACTCCCCACACTGTCTCATCCCACTGGTTGATGGTGGCTACCTTCTCAAATTGAAACAGATACTATTCCAAGTCATCCTTGTCCTCTAGGAAAGGTAACTTAACTTTTGCATTTGTAGCCTGCACTGTCATGCTAATTGATACGGGAGTGACTTTGGGTAGTTGCTACATCTCTCTGAGAATCAATCCTCCTCACCTCTAACTCGTGGTGTCTTATTCTGTCTCTCTCCTCTCTCTTTCGTCTCTCTTTCCTTTTTTCTCAGTACTCTTTCTTCTCTTTCTCTCTCTCTTTCTCTCTACCTTCCTTAGTGTATTCTGCAAGTGCTGATTCCTGCAGACTTAGTGCTTTGCCTTCAGATCTGAATCTGAGAAAGTCCTCCAGAACATGCTGTTCCGAACCTTGAGCCTGCGTTACACTCTTTTTTGGTTAGGCATATTTACGTTTTGGTAATGAGTGATCCAAGTAGGAGATATAAACACAATGCCAGTTAGTACACACCACTTAACGGCTCCATAGATTTTCCCTCAAATCTACCACGTGTCTTCACAAGACAGTCGGCTTCACAAGCCAGCAAACTCTCAGGTATACTAACTGAATGGGATTTATCTACCGATCATCCCGACACACCACAAGATCAAATGTGTTTACACTTTAGACACAACAGGCTTCACCTGCCAGAAATCGTTGGTTCAACACCACTAACTGTGGACTGCTCCACCCGAACTTGTGTGTACGTCTACACACGCCTAGTTGTTCTAATCCGGACCATAGCTCTCTCCACAGAGCTACAACAGATCTATACAGACCTAATCTTATGCACGCAGTTTTGCTCTCTCAGCAAAAACCACCTACAGCAATCCTAGCGACTCGACACTGATGACTTTACCATGTGTAAAGATCGTTCAAGACACCTGTTGAACCCTCTATGTTAGAAGAGTATACCACGCAATCACGTATACTGCAGGGTAATTAGCTGCCTAGTCTCTACTAATACCCAGTTAGTACACCAAGACTAAAAGTTATAGACTAAATACATTCTCTCTACTAATATATAATTAGTACACCGAGTTTATATGTGTGCGTCTAGCAACAGTGTTCTAGATCCACATCCAGATTATGACAACTCAGAGCAAGACATGATTTACGTACTGCTGCAAATAATTAATTATATGAACGATCTGGTGACGATTGTAGCGCTGGATGTTAAATGAATGACAATGATGATGGACCCTCCAGCCTCCCACTAATGGAGAAAGCGTGCAGAGTGTGGTGGTGGTTGGATCCCGGACGAGCCCCCAATATGTCTCAACGTTAGGGCACTGTGGATGGTGCAGTGCAGTGGCTCCATTTATACATGTCTGAGGGCTATTGTATTTTTGCCACTGTGTTGTTAACATGGTTCTTTAGACACCAACCACCGTTTCCCACTCTCCATCTTTTCTTCCAAGGAAATAAAACAAAAGAGTGAGTAAGAAAAAAAAATTATTATTGAATCAAAAGAATCTTTGTGATGATGATGATGATGATGATGATGATGGATTAAACAATACACAACACAATGCTCACGGTACAGGAACTAGACACCAGGCATACAATACAAACGTATAATATATACTGCTTAGCTAGTGACGACTTTTCTCTTTGACTTGTAGCGTTCAGAGGATTGACAAGTGTCACAGGATTCACGACTCACAGATGATGACAGTAATGTTCACAAGCATTGAAATGATGGCACGTGCATCTTGAAGACAATGGTACGACAGAATATAAAAACCGTCCTAAAACAATGTCCCTCCACAGAGCTCGAAGAAACAGCACTAACAAACCTTGAAGAACTCAAATTACAATATTGATAGTCCAGCACACATCCAGAATAGAACAGACACTGACAGAAGGAATAAAGTGTAGATAAAACAGTTTTGCACAACAAGAAAACTTGGTCGGCTTCACTCGTCAGATGTACATGATGATGATTCGACGCAGGATACTAAAAAGACTTGTTGCACAATTCCCAAACCAAATTAGATAGGCTGTAGCCGAGACGTGGCAGCTTAGCTTATTAATGTAAATCCACAAATACAGTAGGTAAATGGGGCACACAGAATAGGCTTCTACTCTGTGTCAGCGTAGTGATGTTGTAGACGAAACTCGCATCCAATCGTGCGGCTCCAACAAAAGCAAATCCATTAAAAAAAAAAAAAAACACTGATATGACACGAAAACACTGTGGCTAAAATTTCCTGAGTATGACGTTCGTCAGTTGGAGACGCTTCGTAGAACGTGAGAATGAAGAAGTTGAAGAGGATGATCAATTAGGAAAATACGTAGATCATAACAGCAGCAAGGGCAAAAGGCAAAACCAAACCTCAAACATCCTGCGATGTCCCGAAAGAATATTTGCAACAGCGTTGAAAACAATGTCTTGTTGTCAGAAAGTATTATGGAGGACTGTTATATATCACTACGTAGTGTTATTTCATTACCCAGCAGCCTAACGACTATAATAGAGACTTTCACCTGGCATGGCAGTCTATAAAATAATAAAGTAGCATTATTTGAAATATTTAGCATTATATTCTATATGGTGTCACGTGATAAGTTTGTGACTCTCTCTCTCTCTCTCTCTCTCTCTCTCTCTCTCTCTCTCTCTCTCATTTTGCTTCTTTTTTCTTGTGGTTATTGAGAATTGTGATAAGGAAGTTGATGCCATTGAGTTCCAAAAAACCTCTCATCCATCAAAGTCTGCAACGCTAACGACGGCTCCACAGTGATCGGTGACATGCGCCACATAAAATGTTTAATGTTTGTGTGGAGCTGGGGATGGAGGAAAGGATTGTCAGCACTGATCGCCAGTCTCCTGCATAGTACAACGTACACAGGTACTCAAGAGACCATAGCTGTAAATTAGTTAAAATCTCCAATTTATGTCATAATGACCAGTGGTCAGTAGCACTGACCACTAGTCATCTGCATTGTACAAGCTAAGGTACACAGGTACTCAAGAGAGTCTAGCTGTAAAATAAATAAAGGAGGCAAACCCAGATGAAGCAACAGCGGTACGTGGTCACACACGACACTTCCTTTCCTCACAACTATGCTTGGTCACATTGGCACTTGGTCGCATTGGCATGTAGCCGTCTTCCTTCCCATGCATGCACTAGCGTACTCACACACCCGAATATTGACCTAGGCGTGTAAGCTAGCGCGAGAAATGTCAATACACATCTGTTAGTGAACCAGGGTGTGTGTGTGTGTGGGGGGGGGGGGGGGGGGGGGGGGGGGGGGGGGGGGGAGGAGGGGGGGGTAGTAGGTCTATCTATTGAGAAGAGTCTAGAACTACACTACATCTAAACCCAACTGACTGTATATAGGAAATGGGAGAGGGGGAGTAAATATGCATGCTAACCCAAATTTTCTTTTAAAGGCGAGTGTGCGTGTTGGGAAAAGGCAGAGAAAAACCCTGAATAACCCTCTTTTGTTTGAAGGGTGGGGTGGGTTGGAGGAAGATTCCAAATAGTCCTAGACTGACCCTTTGGGGAGGTGATTCGGTGAGTGTCGCTCGACGAGTGCAGACGTGTTTTGCTTCGCTCTCTACCGTCCGAATCTGAGTTGTGAACTCAGTCGCACGCTTTTCCCTATCTATGTATGGCTTGCCACCACTGTACATATGCATACACACTGCACAAGCCCACTCACTCACGCACAAACACGCTCTCACACGCACGCACCCGCGCGCGCGCGCGCGCGCGCGCACACACACACACACACACACACACTAACACTAACTAACTAAACACGAATGAACATGCACATAAGCACACCTCCCACCCCCACCCCCACCCCACCCCACCTCCCACACACATACACTTATTATCTCGCTTCTTAGCTTTCCTCATATCTCCTTTTCAGACCCCCTTTTCGCTATAAGAGTACCATCTTTGGGGAATAGACCAATTTCCGAGATTATATGTGACCCTCGTCTAAGTCTCCTGTATATACGTTTGTCATATTTCCTAGGATCGTCGTCCTCGCAATCTTTTTCGCCCTTCATCAGGATGATTACCGGGAATATTAAGTTCAGGAGCGACAATGATGGGTATTATTATGATCATAACTACTTTCCACAGTCGCCATACCTCCTCTTCGTTGTGTTGTGAATTTTTAAAGCTGCTGTAAGCCGATCCTCTTTTTTTTGTATGTCTGTCTGTCAATCTGTCTTTGAAAAAAAAAAACTGAGGGAAAAAATGATTGTCTTTTGCTTCATTTAAGTTGTTTGCGTTGAATAAGCAGCACATTACCAGCGTGAGAGTGCCAATACACCACACATTAGAACATTAACAAACCTAGACACTTCGTATCAAGCGCTAAAACACACTAAAATCAGCAACAAAAAAAGTGTCCATTTGTAAGAAAACATACAGACTATGCATGGTGTATAAGAGACTGGTCGGAGACAAAAAGAAAAAAAAACCTTTAGGGAAGTGGGCAATAAATCCAGGCTAGCCCAAACTTATCCCCTGGGAGGTAAGTTGCAACTAGGGGGTGGGTGTAAGTTCTAACTAGCCCTAGAATGACCCCCGGGATAAAAGAAGGCTAACCCAGACATACCACGGGGTACGTTCCAGAGGGGGGTAAGAACGGGCTGTTACGCCGGTTCCTCGCCCGACCAAAGCTCAGACAGTGGCTTCGTGGGAATGCTGGGGGGTCTTTCAGTACAAAAACTCCTTGGCCTTCTGAAAGTTCTGTGCTAGATCCTCTTTTCTTTCACTCTCTGTAACCCTGCCATGCGTGCGCGCATGCGCACGTGTGTGTGTGTGTGTGTGTGTGTGTGTGTGTGTGTGTGTGTGTGTGTGTGTGTGTGTGTGTGTGTGTGTGTGTGTGTGTGTGTACGCGTTTGTGTGTGTGCGCGCGCGCGTGTGTCTCCGTGTGCATGTGCATCTGTGTGTGTGTGTGTGTGTGTGTGTGTGTGTGTGTGTGTGTGTGTGTGAAATATTGTCTACTGTTTTTCTGCCTTTGTGGAGACCATTCTCCTTGTTTTTGTTCTGTAAAATCTTGCATCAAACTTTTTTGTCTTTCATAGCAGTTTATGACATGGAAGCTTTTTATTGTTACTGTTATATTGTTGTTGTTGTTGTTGTTATTGTCGTTGTTGCTGCTGCTGCTGCTTTGTCATTGTAGTTGCTATTGTTTTTGTTATCTGGCCGTTAGTGAAAACTGTGCACATTGTCATGAGTGGCACTTGCTGTCTATTCAGTAGTGTCTTCTTTTCGTCGTACGTTTCTGTGGCACTGGAAGTTTCTTGTTTCATTTTCCACTGTTTTCCCCCCATTGACCTTGGAGTGTAAATCAAAGGGAAATGTCTGACGCTCTCAACAAGTCCTGCTTCAAAAACCTTCAGATGTCAATGGTTTATGATGGAGGAAAATCTGAAATGAGGCATGGTGCTCAGTGTTGAACTCTTTAAGCGATCAAAGCTAAGTGAATTTTCGTTATTTTATTCGTTTGTGTCTTACCCGAAGAAGACACGTGTTGTGTTTTGTCTTGTGACTCGTTTGTCCACGTTTCTCTGGGCGGTTCGCTAACATGCAAATAAGATTTGTTCAGATTTCCGCATGCAGTCGTCTTACTTTGCAACTAGATCTTGTTTTGTGATGTCATGTTTGTTTTGTTTTGTTTGTTTTCATTGTTGTGAGTTTGACAGCACTGAAAAGTCAGATTCAACGTAAGTTAAGTGCAGGCGGAATTCTAAACAAATCTTTAACATGTTAAGAACTATATCCGCCAAACATAAACAAAAAAAAAATCACAAGACAAAACACGACGCTTATGGACCCCAACGGTCTTCTTCAGGCAAGATAAACAACACTCAGGACAACAAAAATAAAGAACGAACTTGAAGAAGACCTAAGAGGTCGAAATGAATTGTGTTTTTGTCTTGTAGTTCGTTTGTTCATGTTTGTCAGACATAGTACATAACATTTTTAAGATTAGCCCTGGAAAGACCGTGTGTGGTTGGCTGGGCTCTGGTGAATAAAACTTGAACTCGAGGGGGAATGTGAGTGAGAGGTTCTATGGAAGCCATGATGTTGACGTCACTCACGTGCAAAAGCCTTTTAGAACCAGCTAAGATCAGAACGCTTCATTACCCCCAAACAGAGAAACTGTGTCAGGTGCAAAAGTTATCACTTGCAAAAAGTGGACAGAATGTTAATAGACATAGACACTTCTAAGACATTAACACATGAACATTTCACAAAAACGGAAATTGCTTGTCGGGTGCAAAAGTTATTACTAAAGCAAAATGGACAGAATTGTAGAGATACATGAAACGAGAAAACAATTTAAACATTTCACAGGGGTTAACGTTTACACACACATTATCTGATATTAATACCTCTTTCATTCACAGAATCAGAGTTACAGAAAGATAATTCTGTGAAATAATGACATCGATGCATAGGCACACACAAACACACAGACACAGACACACAAACACACAGACACAGACACAGACACACACACACACACACACACACACACACACACACACACACACACACACGCACGCACGCACGCACACACACACGCGATCGCGCGCATGCACGCGCGCACGCACACACGCACACCAATCATTTAACTTTTTTTTTTTTTTAGGGATTTCTGCCATTCAAATCATTCACAGTCTAGAAATACATGAGCTACCCCTTACCTGATGCGACATGTCAGGCCTTTGCATTCACCTGTGACCCCATCTTTGCGCCAGGTAGTTTCCCCAAATAGTCCCACTCCTTTCATTTTAATCTGTCTACATGGAACCTCTTGGTATGTACCTTGATGGGCACAAGGAAGATAAATCAACTTTCAGGCGCAATAGAATTTGTCAAAACAATGTAATTGTGCCAGTCTATAAATACTCGACACCTTCAGTCAGGCTTTGGCGCACTCATTTTTGGTGCGCAGCCAGCATCTTCAGCAGTTGCTGGCGCCATGGAAGGCTAGTAGAAGAAGCAGGTCTGACCCTGCGATTTTCTGAGCAGAAACAGCAGAGGAATGACGTGAATGTCCCTGATAGCGGCTCACTGGGTACTGAACTACAACAACTTCGACAACAATAGAGGTGTGCCCCCAAGTAACCAATATCAAACACAAATCACACAACAATAGAGGTGTGCCACCAAGTAAACAGCTGGACGATATTCGGCATTGAGAAAGTGGCGTTTAGCGCAAACTGGACATGAGGCTATAGTAGGCGCTAGTAGAAACACTTTTGAAAACTACAATACAGGTGAAAACTAGGTGAATTCCTATCGCTGACACTACATCCATCCCCCATCCCCACCCTTCCTCTTCAGGTATCTTGGGCGCGGTATCTGCTGAATACTATATGGCATGATTTATTCTGTCTGAGACCTGGACAGAACGTTTGCGAGATCGCTTGCTTGTGCTCATGAAGACTCAATGTGGGTATGTATCCTCACAGGAACAGAGCCCTAGCCCTACATGTCTAAGAATTCCTGTAATTCCAAGACTGAAGTGGGTTAGATTTTATTTTCTATGTAGTGAAACTAATGACCTACTCTGAGGTATTTTGAAGGCAAATTGTCTAAATGGGCTCAAAATATTCTTTGTTTTTTAACCAATTTTTTTTTCCTATGTAGAAGAGGTAAGTGGCTGTCTGTTTGTTCTTTCTCTTCTCTGTTTTGAATGTCATTTGTCCTGAATGAAGAAGGCCCAATAGGTCAAAACGAGTTGTGTTTATTTGTAATTTGTTTGTTCCTTCATTTGGCGGTCCACCTTTTCTGCTTTTCTTCTTGTTTCAGTTTCCCCCAACAGTCATCTCACATGCTCCAGAAAGCCAATTTCTTGGAATCCTCTTGAACGTCTAACCATCAGACCTGCTATTTGGATTGTGTTGAACATTCCCATTGAGTAACCAAGATGATGAAGGCGGTTACTGCCTCTCACTTGAATCCAGTATAGCAGATTGTGTCTCCACTCCAAACTGTATTTACATGCATTGTTGTAACTCTAAAGGCGTTTAAAAAGCTGTTTCATCTTTGTACCTGTCAATATCCTTTGGCCAAATCGATGTTTTCTATTGCTCCATTCAACAGACAAAATAATTCAACAACATCGATATTGGTTCAGTATCAAAGATGATGACTGTGTATATTCCTTTAAACACACTCTGCTGATTTGCCGAATGTACATTGAGGACTAAAGGCACCCAATCTCCAAATCAGGGCGTACCTTTAATGCCAGAATTCCTTACTGTTTTGAGGACCAAACGTGGCACATACCAGGGTTTTGGTCCTGAAAATACAAAGAGTTCATAGACGTCAGTGCCTTTGCCTAAATCAGGGCCATGAATAGATAACAGCCTCTTCAAACTGCGCCCATCATCAGCTAAGTGCAAGGCTATGGGCGCAGTGCCCCACGTAACTGGTGTCGTCCATGTGTGGTGTGCTTGCTCATGTGTAACGTGAATGATGATGTAATTTCACAGCGAAGAGTGTTGAATAATGGAACAGTAACTGTAAATACAGAAATGGTTATTTGACAGTGCTTTTTCTTTCTAAAGAAAGCGATGTGTTTAAGAAGCACCTTTCCTCTGTCCAGTCTGTCTGATCTTTTATACCACCCAGTGGCATTGTCCGCCACGCTGTTCATTCCAGCTCCCACTGACAGTCACAGTCTGGTTGTGCCATCACAGCTCTGGCAGTGAGCGATCAATGTCAAATCATCAGGAGACAACCACCAGAGAAGACACTACACTGCTGCTGAATCACTTTGGTGGTGTTCAGTGGTGTCTGTTCTGATCCAATATGTGCAGGACGCCACCTGCTAAGCTCCCTATTGATGACAGTTATGAGTCCTGTAGCAAGAGTGAGTGACCCTCTCCCTCCAGAGGACGCCATCATGTCAGCCTAACAATGGTGCCTATGAACTTGCCTATGCTGATGACACACAATCGCTGAGAGCAAAGATATGTAAAGGTAATCAAAACTGAAGTTATCATGAGAGCAGGGCTTGAATGGCCACGGAATTTGAGACTTTGTAATGCTGAATGATGAGGAGCTTGACCATGACAGTGATGCTGTAGAGTTCCATTCCTGTCAGAATCTACATGACAGGGCTGTACTGTACACATCCTTTCGTAATACATCCATGCATCAACCAGGCCCGAGAGATACAGACATCTGCAGAGTTGCTCAGGCAATGTGAGCAACACCCTCAGAACTGCATTCATTACTTGAATGAAATTTGACAGTGTGGTTGAACTCTTCCCGTGAGGGCCAATGCCAAACTCAACTCTTGGCAGTAGCCAGTCAGGGCAGAATAATCCCACTGACGAATGGCTGTGATGGGAATCAAACTCACGACCTCTCAGCCTGTGGTCCACAGTACTCACCAGTTCCATGGGGGCTGGCCTGGTCACCTTCACCATCCTTATCCTCATCGATCAGCATAAAAAAAAAAAAATCTAAAAGTCTGTGACCCTTCATTCCTTTCTCTCGTTATGATGTCAGTTGTGATTTCTTCTACACGTCTGAACTTCTGGTGAGTTCGTGTCATTGGTGTGACAAGTTCGTGTGGGGCCTGTTGTTAGCTTGACGTGGTGGAGTTCTTTGGAGGAGTATGATCAGTCACACCGCCTGAATGACTGATAACTGTCGTCCATGGGGGGATGTGGTAATAGGGTTTTAGTAGGTTGTGGTTTGGTGGTGGTGGTGGTAATGGTGGTGACTTCTTTCTTAAACGTACATGTGTATGAAAGTCAGTCCGGGTATTCATTCAGGCTTGGCTGTTCGTGTATGTGCCTTTGTTCCTGCGCGCGCGCGCGCGCGCGCGCGCGCGTGCGTGTATGTGTGTGTGTGTGTGTGTGTGTGTGTGTGTGTGTGTGTGTGTGTGTGTGTGTGTGCATGTGTGCATGTCCATAGTAAATTTTTATG